>JAODAG010316926.1:9519-22980 GCA_027574785.1 Orphnurgus asper | reverse complement strand
GGGGAAGAGGACCGGAAGGGTTTCCTGGTGTATTTTTCATTAATTAGCCAGACATAGAAAGGGCAGGCATGGAAATAATATGAAAATAAAAATAAAAGTAAAAAAAAAAAAAAATTAAAAAAAATGTGGGGTTAAAATGGGTCAGAGATTATAGGCTGCACAAAGGGAAAGGAGGCCACACACACTTACTACTTACTTTTATTTTCCTGCATAATTAAATCTTCTGTACAGAGGGAAAACGTTAGAGAAAGACATTAAGATTGAATGATAAACACAAAAGAGGGGGGGCAAGGTTTTCTACTATACGCCTCTGTAAATGGAAGAAAAAATGTATGCTTTGCGATTTGCTGTAACAAGTTTTCAAAAGCCTTCCACTTTCCTATCCTTGGAAACAGATAATTATATCCAAAGCCACCCTCAGCATTCGTACAAGTTTGCAAGGCCTCTCGGTGAAACCCTTGGGAAAAACAAGGGATGTATAGGGTTGGGGGTGTGAGAAGAAATAATTTAATTGTTAATGAAGTTCTTGATTAGCCAATTCAGCTTTCCAAACCAAAGTTACACCAAACACCAATATACGTTTTAAGCTAGAATGTCGCGGAGATGCGACTGAACACAGTAGCAAATTACGTACCGTATTCTGACATACAATTCAATATGCCGTAACTTAATTTAAGAATCCCTATATAAATTATTTCCTGGTTACATTCTTCCCCAGTCTTAGTTATTTTTAGATCACAAATACAAATCACACAAATAAAAACAAACCTATAGCTTTGTGAACTAACAGCAAAGGTCAATATATAGCACAGGAAAAGATAGAGAAATGTCGTTCCCCACCATCGATCGGGGTGAGTTAACAGACAAAATCTTGAGGACTCAGAGGAAGTCTGAACTGCATCGCCACGGTAGGGCACCAACTTTTTGGACGAGAGGTGGACGTGTGCAGGCCAAGTTCTGCACACGTTTTAAATACAATCTGAGCAACGCAGGATTTTGGACTGACTGTAAGTGAGGGTATAAGCAGTCGTCGATGACCTACGATAGGAAACAGCTGGGGATCAACGACACCGTCGCTAAACGGAGGTCAATTACGTAAAAAACCTGCAAAGATGACCTTCCCAATGTGACCGAGTGCGTATTAGGGATCTGATATGTACGTAGGATACAACTGAAATTGTGAAAAAGCAACTACAAAAATAGGCCCCCATGTCAAGTTTACGTTCAGTGCAAACAATCTAAATATATAGATTCTGGCTACAATGTCAACAGAGGTATAATTCTGCAATTGACTGATCGGCTTGTGGCACTTGTAGATGCAATGTGTGCACTAGTCACTGTATCAGAAGTGTAGCCTGGGGGTAGAGGGCCTATGGTGCCCCAGCTGCCCCACAAAAATATCTTTGCCACTCCCCCTCCCCCAAAATAATCTCTTTCATTGCATTATTTCAGAACGACGCAATATGCACAGCAGTGCAGCCTCTTCTACAAAGCTAGTATAATTATAAAAACTTCTATAACGACCAACTCCCCCTTTTTGCAGCACCCGTGATCATAAAGTGACGGCTGCAATAACAACCCCCGAAACGTGGCGAGAGAGAGAGAGAGACATCCAACCCCCCCCCCCCCCACGGCTTGCCTTCGAGAGCGTTCAGACGACAGGAATTTGGATGCAGCACGCCCCGATAATTCTATAATCTCAGACGCCCGCATTTCGAGTTCTACCTCTTTACGGACCCCATTTGTTTATACATACTAAACTATATATATCAGTTTTAACAACACGCATATTCCAATAGGGAGATTCACGGAAAAAAGGCGCCCCGGAATAACTAACAAGCAACGACTGGGCTGGGTACCTTTTAAACGACAGTCAAGTGCTACTACAGTCTACACCTATTACTGCATTGACTTGTACAGTACTACATAGGAGATACATTTATATACAATGGGCAAAGTACGGTTGCAAACAAATCTCTGCTGAGTGTACCGCAATGCAGCATTCATGACTGTAACGATTGTAACAAACAAATATTTTTATGTAGGATAAATATGGCAAATTCGTACCGACCGCGGTCTAATTTAATTAACCTGTGAACACCGGAAAAGAGGATTCGAATATTGGAATGCACGGGCGGTGATCACTGCATGGTACCATCGGGAGGGGGTGAGGCTGGGCATACATGTCTCCCACCACCGGCAGCGAAAGGACAAAAGGGGCCTAACTTTGCCTTCGTGGTCCCGCTTCGCTGGGCTACGTTGAACAAGAATTGGCTTGTTGTCATGGCATTATATAAAGGTACAGTACAGTACCCAATGTAGGGCACAATGGTGGGAAGTTTCTGCACAACTGTATCAGCTTATCATTCATTCTACATGTTTACTAAAACTGAACATTCCAAACAAAGAATCAATTGTGATTGGACTATAAAACGTTAGCTAAGTTACACACATTTAAACGTGATGCTATAACATACATAGACCATTTAGGTCAGTGGTTCTTAACCGTTGTTCGACCGAACCACAGGGGGTTCGGTGAGCCAGTCCCAGGGATTCGGCAGAAGTCCCCCGAAACAAATTAAAATTTGGTGTTTTTTTGTTTTCGTATCGAGAAATCGGGTTAATAATAACAAAAAATCAAACTCGAGGTGAGTGGTCGGAGGGTTTCGTTAGGGGTTTCGGCTCCTTTGAAAAGGTTAAGAACCACCGATTTAGGCTGACGAAATATGCCACGTTTGCAAATATTAAGATGTTTAGGAATGTCGTCGCATACTTTTTTTTACGCAACGTTTTTCGTGCACGTCATGCAGACGGAGGAAGCTCGCTGCTGCAGCATTTGTCGCGCCGAACTCGTCACGACTGTGGCGTATACTTTTTGCATCGTTTGCAAAAATTTCATGCTGACATGCAGAGAGGGGGTAAAGCACCCCGAAAATGAATTATACCCAACAACAGTTTTATAAACAAAGTTTGCGTTTGTCACGCGATCCATACCTAGCCTGCGTAGCGGACCAGGAGACGGCCGCTCTTAGACATGGAGGACCCGTTTTCTCGCAACATGCACAACCAATACAATAACAAAACCGGACCATTTGATATCAATCAACCATTCTTGTGAAATCCAAGCATACTAATTCAACACAAACTGACGGAGATTAGCATACAGTAGGATATTTGTCGTATCTGGGCCAAACTTTAAACCAATTTGAAAGCGGCATTCTGAAACCACGTACAGTAGTACTGTATATATATCCAACCCACTCAATAATGTGCATGCTAGCTACACCAAAAAAAGTGGTGGACCATCTACCATACCATGGTTATCGTGTTTTACTAGGCCAAAGCAACCCATGCACACATACACACACATACAGTAGTTTCCAGCAAGAAATATGTGTATGTGGCGTATACTTTTTGCATCGTTTGCAAAATTTCATGCTGACATGCAGAGAGGGGATAAAGCACCCCGAAAATAAATTATACCCAACAACAGTTTTATAAACAAAGTTTGCGTTTGTCACGCGATCCATACCTAGCCTGCGTAGCGGACCAGGAGACGGCCGCTCTTAGACATGGAGGACCCGTTTTCTCGCAACATGCACAACCAATACAATAACAAAACCGGACCATTTGATATCAATCAACCATTCTTGTGAAATCCAAGCATACTAATTCAACACAAACTGACGGAGATTAGCATACAGTAGGATATTTGTCGTATCTGGGCCAAACTTTAAACCAATTTGAAAGCGGCATTCTGAAACCACGTACAGTAGTACTGTATATATATCCAACCCACTCAATAATGTGCATGCTAGCTACACCAAAAAAAGTGGTGGACCATCTACCATACCATGGTTATCGTGTTTTACTAGGCCAAAGCAACCCATGCACACACACACACACACATACAGTAGTTTCCAGCAAGGAACACCAAAAAAAAAATAAAAAAATTAAAACAAAAAGCGGTGGGGTTTTTTCTCCACCGGCCCCTTTTTTGGGGAACTAAATGACACCGCTACCCAGTTGCAGAAACCCTACCAAGTATGCACATTAGTCTATAGGAAAGGCGAGCTAAATTTTGACGGGACCTACAGGATATAAAACTTCCCCCTTGCATTACCAACTGCTGTAGTTTAAGATTTTAGATTCATGATTAAGGGGTTAATTAAGTCCAGGGACTCAGTATATACTGTATCTAGAGTCCTGCTGTCCATGTCTTGCCCACAAATTTGGAACGAACGAATGCACAAATAACATCGACGTTGTCTTAGATGGCGACGAAATAATTCAAGGAGTGCCATCCACGTGCAACGACCGGCGTGTCAAGGCATGCAAGGAGAGTAGCATGCTTGCACGTTAGGCGATTAACAGCTAAGAAAAGAACGTTCCTCACAATGCAGCCCTCTCCACGTAGCGTTGTTCACAACGACCCTCGCAGAGAAACACCATTTTATTATTCCGGTTTTGCACAGGGCACACCCCCCTCCCCATCGACATTCGAACGAAACATTCAAACGAAGAAAACCGAACCCTTACCAAGACGGAGAGGATTGCAAATATATTATAACTTTGGCGGATGCTTCGGACGAGTCCGGACAACGTCCGGCTCGGTTTTGAGAAAGACTCACCCTCGTAAAACTCACTCGCGAAAAACTCAACGTCCACGACCACCACATCACCTGAACAAAGTGGTGAACAAAGGTGGTGGTAAAGGTAACACACGACTTTGTCATTAAAATCTAAAAAGCAGCAATTTTAATATCAAGTTTGTTCAAGAACCAGGACACATATGTATGCAGATACTACATGTTAGGTCATAATAATATGTGAAGTATACCAACACATGAAGAGGCAAACTTTACTGTATAGCCAATAAAGGCTATGCATGGAATATCCAAAAGTAATACCAACATGGTCCAATTGTTTAAAAGAATCATATCCTTTTAAATAGAGAGGGAAGTTTCCGTATGTGCTTGTAATGACCACCTCAATGATAGTGTGTGTATAGGACATGTGTACGTAGCAACTAGCTACACTCAAGAATCCGATATTTGAGGTGGTTTGAAGTACATTCGAAAGGTTCACTTTTGATTTACAGTATACAATTAACTCAAAAGATCAAAATACAAAATCTCTCTTCTCTGACAATCTCATCATTTAACAGTGTTTTGGGAAATCATTTGAACGCTCCAAATCTGCATTCACAGGAAACTTTAACCTCAGCCGTAACAGTTAGAGAGATTTGCGTGGATTACAACTTGGGCAATAATTACTCGCAACTTAGAAGCCAGGACCTTGCTGGCAGGAAATTTTGGTGGCAAAAGGTGCATCGATCCTGATCATCATGACATTAAAAACCCTCCAAATTACAAAATGAACTAATTTCACTGAACTGATGTCTGTTTGGTTCAAAGTTGTTCCTCTTAGCCGGGGGGTGTAACGCATTCGACAAAGAGTCAACGAGACGGAACATGCTTATTAAATGACTAGCTGTACTGTAGGGGCTTTTGCAGGCCTTGCTAATGTAGTGTTACTTGTTAATGTTAAAAACATCACTTCCTCAATAATTTAATACATTTTGGGAAGCCTTTGCAATGCTGAAAACATCATATTTGAGTTTGTTCGTGTAGTCTTTGAAGTGTCCCCTCTCTCAGTGACCCCTAAAAGTAAAACTGACCATAAAGATGGACATTTAATAAGGACGTGAGGGTAGTAAACGTTTTTAAGAAAGAATTTGGAGGGGGAGATTGCAGGAGACAAAAGTGAGACTTACAAATCTAAGAAATGATAGTTTGTGATAAATGAAGAAGAACGTTGCAGGTATATATACATTACCTAGATTCTGGGCATACGTGGAAGCGCATAGGAAGACTACAACCGTACTTAGTAAACGTTGATTGTTCATCTTGAGAATGTCTCAGAAAAATAACTAAGGGAAACGAGAAAAGAGAAAACAAGTATATATACAGCATGTAATTATTGAGTATGTCTCGTAAGCAGGAAGCGACCATTGTTTTTACATTTTGCTTGTCTTTTACTAATGCCCCTATCCCCACCGACATGCACTAACTCTCTCACTCTCTTACATCAATATTTGCACTGAGGTATTACAAACAGCAACCTTGAGTCATCGGGGGGTTCTTCGGGGGATAGGGTTACGAGATACGGTACAATATTGGGTATAACTTTATACTTACTCATTTATGTATCCTACATTTGAGGTGGTTTTAAATGAAGTATATATTCCTACAAATATTTGAAAGAGGAACTGGAAGAGTTCAGACAACACATATACAGTATTGCTAGCCAGGCAAATTTCTCCCCACGATTTCCTAATTAACAGTTATATTTATAAACTATTTATAGAAGGAAGTAACAAAAACTGTATGTACAGGGCGGGCGTTGGTTGACATTCTTCTACTGTACGTACAGTAATAGTCCGTATCTCAGAACTAGTTCTACGTTAAAGGGACAATTTCTGTAGAAAATTTCTTATGATATCTTGTTGTATAGTGACTACTGCCTCTTTAATTGAAGAAAAGCCACTTGAATAAGGAACTTGGCTTTAAAACCTAACAATGGCAGCCTAAATGCCCAGTACCATCGTGCAAAGCGGACCCGCTCTCCAGCTCTGATACTATTTTTCGATCAGACCATTAAAGATATAGAGATCATCCGGCGAGTGTAGTGCCACGTAACGAGTGACTCATGGCTCTGTCTGAGGACGTCCCCACCATTAATCGGTGAAATTGTAGTGAATGGTAGTTAAGCCTGGGGTGGAAATGGGCTAGACCTAACCCTTGCTATGTATCTATTCAAGAATTTAAGTATCTAGTATTTCAAGTTATTAACTGTATAAAGGTTTGCAATGGGTCATTATTATTCAGGCTAACTAGTAGTAGTACTAGTAGTAACTAAACTGGCTTACAGTGGGTCATTATTAATAATATTCAAGCTAGCCTTGGCCAATGTCAACCGCAATAGTGGAGGATACATGACCCACAAGACAAGAGACCAGATTTGAATGGAAAAATAACAACCGGCTTAGTGTAGACCTAAAGAATAATATCTTACTAAATACTAGTCTTAATAAGTTATAAATATAATATCCCTAATATTAGTACTGACTGATTGATTTTGTTTTTCACGTGAAAAGTACTAGTACTCGCAGTAGTACTACTGTAAGTGTAACTAGTAGTACTAACTAGTTTTAATTATGTTTAATTTTAAACATCCAAATTTCTAGCCATTCTTCATATTAAAATAATTAATATCAGTTAATACATAGCCTAGTAACTCTGTGGAACTAGTATAATAATATATGTGACTGACACCGATTCACTCAGTGAGCGAATGTGTGATTCACTGATTGTGAAGTGTGATTGGAGCCAGTGACAGTGTAAGCATTGTGCCCTGATAGCCTAAACTACATAATAATACTACTACGGTAAAGTATACACTATAACAAACAAAAAACTAGGCAGCACACTGTAGAGTGTATACAAATACAGTACCAAACGCAGTCAAAATCGACAATCGGTAAACGTTAACGTCTTCTTCGAAAGTCAACAATCAGGGTACATAATTCTAACAATCATACTCACGAGTTACAACTGGGCCGTCCCTTTCTTACAAATCCTCGCAGTTTTAAACCATATAATTGGTAAACAAAATAACCATAATAATATTCAAACAGTAATATCGCAGTTATTGCTGTCGATGGGGGTTACCTACCCATAGTTGTTACTCCATTGCTTAAATGTAATACTAGTGTTAGGGTGTATACCCGTATATACTGTATATATAATATATATATATATATATTAGCACTAGTTAATACTATTCACATTCACGCCGGTTGCAAAGGGGTGCAAAGTGCCCCTGCTTTAACAGAATGAAAAGCCCACATACTATACCACTTCCGGGAGCTGCTACTTACCAAAGGTTGCCAGACGGACCAGCCACAAACCAAGTAGATTATCATATCATTATCACCTGAGACGCCATATGAAAAAAAAAAACTCATTCAGTCATATTTTAACAATATCATTATAAGTTATTATAACTGGGTATTTGGTTTGGTAGTATATTTTAATTATCATTGATAGGCTTTGTTTAAGAATTCAATATTCTAATGTAGGTAGTTATAATGTCGGAAAGGAATACTATAATAACATAGCCGAGCGCCGCAAGGATGCCGGAAACTTGAAACAGCAAACCCGCACAAGAAACATGATACCGTCGGAATGATTGCTCATGGTGACGCCACCTCTTGATTTCAGGGAGGAGGTAAACATACCGACAGGGTGACTGTCAAAAACAGCAAAGGAAGGAACACTGAGTTCATCACCAAACGAATACACACACGTGTATTCCCCCCTCCCTTATAGTGCCAGTCTGAGCAGAGCTCCCAACTATACTTGCGGGCGTAATTCCGGGTTAGTGTTAAAATATGAAATCAGGTTTCTGGGTGGGTTGGGTAGGGATGATGATGGGTCACTGAGAATGCCGGGCAGTAAACTAATTCTCCTTTGAAGCCCCGCCGAAAATGATCAATTTAGTAAACGGTTTCAAATGAACATGTACACCAATCAACAGTTTTGAGTTTGGCATAAAAAACTAGTGAATAAATCAATCCCCCCTCCCCATTACCACTACCTATTAACAAAGTAAGTTTGATTATACTTCTTTCATTATTAAAAAATATCAAATAAATAACGTTTAAGTACGTTTTTAACCGTGTTTTAATAATCATTGTTAAACCGATATAGCGGCGTTTCATATCATGGTCGCAAAGTGCTCTAAAGATTCATGGACTGATTGGTGGGCTCGGAAGAGGGGAAATTAAAACGCTAAAAAAACCCTCCCCACCCCCACCCTCTGTGATCTACACCAATTCAAACAGGGTCCGCTACAGGGAGAACATGGAGCAAGGACCCTCCCCCACAGTGAATCTCCACCACCGCACCCTAACCCGAGATATCTCAGAAAAACTCGAAAAATAGTAGAGTCAATGTAAGTTCGGTGAAAACCCTTTTTTTTTTCAATTATTCCATTCTATTCGAGAGAAAAAAACTCTTACCTCGGAGTGGTAAGCTTGATTTTCTTTCATTACTACTGTTTTACTTCTAAATAAAGTAACGTTTAAAATACGGTTTTTAACCCTGTTTTTAATAATCATCGTTAGCCAAAAAATTCGCCAAATCAAACCGCGACGTTTTCATATCTCGGCGTCGGCAAAGTGCTTTATAGAGTGACATTATACCAACAATGGCAACCGTTGGCATTTCTACTCCACGCAGACACGCACCCACCCAACACACCTTCGTTTGTGTCTGATGTTTTGATTGTGTGTCAGTTGATTGTTTGTATGTCCGTCAGTTGTTTTGATTGTGTGTCAGTTGATTGTTTTGTGTGTCCGTCAGTTGTTTTGATTGTGTGTCAGTTGATTGTTTGTGTGTCCGTCAGTTGTTTTGATTGTGTGTCAGTTGATTGTTTTGTATGTCCGTCAGTTGTTTTGATTGTGTGTCAGTTGATTGTTTGTGTGTCCGTCAGTTGTTTTGATTGTGTGTCAGTTGATTCGTTTGCGTGTCCGTCAGTTGTTTTGATTGTGTGTCAGTTGATTTTGCATGCACACACGAGCAGAGGTTTTATATATACGAACGGCGTTCCATACACACACACGATCGTAAACATGCACACGTACCAAGGTGTGTCGCATTCAGATTTACCGAGGGCGCCATTGTAAAATTCATTGTAAAAAAATATGTAAAATTAATTAAAAGTAATTAAATCAGAAAATGGCCCGGACCGAGATGAATCGAGTTTTGTGAGCGAGATATTTTCCCATCGGGGTACTAAACATTGGGACACAACATGACAATTTCGATGTAGCTAGACGTATACCATTGGTGGTGGTGGGGGGAATTCAATTGAAAGTATGATTCCCCCAAGGTGGAGGGCTATAGTTATCTACAGCATTAGCATAAGCATTTTATGTAATAACGCAGCTTTTATAAGTGACTGGAATATCATTTTGTTACATTTGCACATTACGTGGCACTTCACTCGACCAATGACCTCAGTCCCCATCACTCAGAACCGATCGAAATAGGATTTGCGCTGGGATGTCGGTCACTCAATTTGACTCGGCCGGGTGTTCTTCCTTAGAGTGGGTGCTTTTCTGCGGAAGGCTCCAAACGGGAGAAACGTCATCCGAAGTTTAGGAGCACCCCGTCACGAAACAATTAATGCGTCTTTCGAGGGGAGGGCATCGGGAAATTAATCCAGACGAATAAATTTGAGTGTGCGGTTACCCAAGATCAGCCGGTTAACTTGCCGACTTTTTGGGGGAAAACACACTAATGTTAATGATAATTTGTATTTAATGGGATGTCACCATAGAAATAGTATTTATTTCTATGGCTGTCACGCATTGATGTGTTGCCAGATACTTCATAAAAGTACTCAAAACTTTAATCTAAGGTCAAGTTTAGCATTTGGAAAAATTCCTCTTTAGATTAACTGAAAGATGCAGAGGTTTCCAAATCAGCTTATATAGGTGCACCTTGCTCAATATAGAGCTATAGCCTTCTTTTCCAGGGGTGGGTGGAGTTGGGATCCCTTCTTATACTACATGCATACCAATCGGAGTAACATTCCAAGACGTTGCTATGGAGACATGATTCATTGAGGAGCAAATGACAAACAGGGAGGGGCCCACCATCACAGTACCTGTAAGTCTTGTTTGTTGGAATGGGATGTTAGTATTCATGAAGAGACAGTTTCACATTTAACAATTTCCAAGGAGGCCAGAGGGGGAAGGCAGAAATTGGTAAGGGAGGGGACTGCCTTCTCCTCATGGCTACACATCTGATTTTGAATTTATAGCAATGCAGCATATGAGATACACATTTTTGAAGAAGGAAATTCTTAAAATGACACACGCACAAAAATTCCCAAATATCTGAACTTCAATCATTCTTTAAATTAAAGCTTGTAATAAAGGAAGCACTTTTAAGGTATCCATGGTCCCACATGGTTAAGTGTCTCGTGATAGTCATGTAACGAACGACTCCCTAATCATTTGATCTCGATTTTGCGGTCTCACACTTCCACTCATTCAAACAAGGCGAAGCTGATAACTCTCTGATTACAGTGTTTCCCATAAGAGATAACTCCTAATAACTCTTCGATTAACAGTTTCCCAGAAGATAATCTCCTAAAAACTCCTCGGTGGTGTTAACATTATCGGCCTGAGACAACACATACAAAATAAAGAATGCTAATACAAAGACTTGTCGATTACGGGTAGAAACTTTCTATAATTTCACTTCTCTGTTAGTCAAATATTGTTCATCAATAATCGTAAAATAGTATTTAATTAGGGTCGTTACGTAGTTATATCTTTTGAATCTTATTGACCTGGAAGACACTAGTTCGATAGGTCGGGGTAGGATATAATAAACTTATTATTTTACTTAGCTTACTAAGTGACGTTGATGGCAGTATTCAGGTTTTAGAACGCTGACATTTGTATTTCGGATGCGAGTTGATCCAGATATTTCTTGGCTTGATCCAGTTTAGTTCCACAAAATTTTGGTAAATAAATCTCTCGCACAACGCATTCTCCAATGATGGGCATTCAATATAGAACTCGATCAGGGATTACTTCGTAGATGTACAGTAGCAGTAACGTATAGGTGTAGGCTCGGTACAACACGATAGGACGACGTACATTACGGTTGCAGTCAATCTTCAGTGCAATACATACAATGACGTAGACTCAGTAGGCTAGAAGGGAGATTACACAGGCAACTGAATGTTTTAGACTTCAGGCGAGGCTGACAGACAAAAAGGTGTAGTGTACCGGTTTAGAACGGTTGTCTTTTATACACAACTGGCATTCGTCTATGATGCAACAACTGCCTTTATGCGTTTGCTTTTAATATACAACTTGAATTCGTCTATGATGCAACTCCTGCCTTTACTGCGGAGGCCTTCATATACAGCAGGCAACGTGCCAATCTGATGCAACTTGCCTTTATTGCACCATCCACAGATATATTTAGGTCGATGACACCGACTATAAAGGACTAGGGGAAAATTCCAGAAGGCAGCAAACAATAACGGAAATGTCTACCGCCCTCAGTGGTTCAACTACAGTTCAATACCCTTCACTGTGTCATTATCAGCAGTTCCACATCATTGGGTGTATGTAACAGATGGTCAAGGGTCAACATTGCATTCCACCCGCCATATAGTCTACAGACTTGGATATTGCTTGCTTTAAAGAGACGAAGCCACCGAGGGAAGGAGAAAGAGAGCGAATACTCTCCTCCCCCTCCCCATGGCTCCTCGAACACCACAGAAAATGGTCCCCATTCTAGGTCCGGAACAACAAGCGTTTGCCATTCTGGTCGCTCGGGTCCGCATTCCTCTCCTTCCCGCGGGGGCCGTGCGTCACGGACGCTTCGCTTCTTCCAGCATGAACGCCACCGTCCCCGGCGTACGAAGCTTCTGGGGCAACTTGAGCTGGTTGGCCGTAGCGGTGGTGTTTGCGAGGATGTACTCCTGCAGCCTTCCGAAGGCCCCCCTCGGCACCGTGTGCGCAACGGGATCCCCGATCTGGCGGCCGCTCCTGAACCGTTGGTAGACGTGGTGGCGCCGGCAGAGGGAGGCATCCAGCAGCTGCGGACAAAAAAACGAATCGACGCACCGCTATTAAACGCAGGTCTTATTTACCGGGTGGAAAATGCCGTATACATCGGCAGGAAAACGTCTTTCTGGGTAGGAGACGTATACGTCGGCAACAGGTGTCTTTCCTGGTAGCTGGCTAGAAGACGTGATTAGCAACAAATTTCTCTCTTTAAAGTTGTTTACTATGGAGTCATATATCAAACGTTCAGGAGCACTATTATCTGTGCATGCTCAGTCAGACCATACTTTAAATGACACTCAATTCAGACAAAATACTGAGAGATACCTTACCGCAGAGATACCTCATCGGAGTAACATCTTACCTTCCCTAACTCATGTTTCTCCAACATTTCGCTTCTGATTTCGTCTTCAACTTTCAGCTCCACAAATAAGATGTAATGAGGCCTAGTCTCCTCATCACCATACTCTGCAGAGAAACATAAAAAAACAGAAATGATCAAAGCCTCCAGCTTCCGGACTCATTTTAACTCAGAAAATGATTTGACCATGATACGGGTAACTATACTCAGAGGTTACAGTGTAATCATGATTAAATCTAGCATTTATAGAGTGACAATTGCATTATGGGAGCATGCACTTACCCTCAATCTAATCGCTTCTGCAAGTAGTTCAACCAAGAAGTAGTAGCCATTCTGATCTTTACAGCCCCCGGCCAGGCAATAAGCTAGATGAACCAAGGAATCATTGGTCCGAGTGATAATAGGCCTATCAGCACCCGGCCAGGCAGTAAGCTAGAAC
>JAODAG010316915.1:0-12010 GCA_027574785.1 Orphnurgus asper | reverse complement strand
TGGTAACCCGGTAGCTGGTGTAAAATTGGTGCTGACCTGGTAGCTGATATATAATGGATACTGACCTGGTACAGAATAGATCTGACCTGGTATAGAATGGATGCTGACCTGGTATATAATAGATGCTGACCTGTTTTAGAATGGATGCTGACCTGGTATAGAATGGATGCTGACCTGATATATAACGGATGCTGACCTGGTATAGAATGGATGCTGACCTGGTATAGAATGGATGCTGACCTGGTATAGAATGGGTGCTGACCTGGTATAGAATGGATGCTGACCTGGTATAGAATGGATCTGACCTGGTATAGAATGGATGATGACCTGGTATAGAATGGATGCTGACCTGGTATAGAATGGATCTAACCTGGTATAGAATGGATGCTGACCTGGTAGAGAATGGATGCTGACCTGGTATAGAATGGATGCTGACCTGGTATAGAATGGATGCTTACCTGGTATAGAATGGATCTGACCTGGTATGTAATGGATGCTGACCTGGTGTATAGTGGATGCTGACCTGGTGTAGAATGGATACATGTCTGGGATAGAATGGATGCTGACATGGTAGCTGATATAGAAGGACATTATATTCTGATCCTGAATCAGTAGAAGATGGTGTTTTTGAGGTAAAACCTTTTCTCTATCCCTTCCATTGTTTTTTTTTATAATTTTTAGAGATTTTACCCATAAAGGATAGGGGCCGATCACCTTCAGAGCACTCAGTTTCCTTCCATGAAGATTGTGTGTTCCTTCTGACATGTCATCCCATGCCTTCTCCGTCCAGAGAGGGACTGGGGCTGGCACCCTATTTGCACCTCATGACTCTCATGTTCTTGAATGACGCCATGTATTGTCTACCTAGGATTCACCCTGTATTGTCTACCTAGGATTCAACCTGTGGTGGTCGCTTGATGCTTCGCTTTGTTTGAACCGGAGGAAGGAGGGGAACACTAGCTTAGTCCCTCTTACCAAGGCACGAGATCACCAGGTACCTGCACTCTGACTGTCTCCTCATTAGTGTTGTGGTCTGAGGTTTATGATTGATCATGCTACGTGATATCGTTAAAAACATTTTGTATCGGACTAGGAGGAGTACTACCAATCTACAAATATTACTAGCGCTAGTATAGATTTTCTGATCACGGTATGATCTGTACGTCCATCACTTGTGACGGGACTGCGTGACCTATAATAAATAACACTTTATTTCTTTGAAGACAGACTATTGTATGCTGGCAGATTGACGAACCAATATTTGGATTAGTTTCATTGTTTTTATGAAACCAAAATAGCAGCAGCATTTACACTGAACTCCTGTAAGCAGTCTCACTGCACTGGTGATGGACATAATAAAGAATAGAGTGCGCTATACTGGGAAAGGATTTTAACGGTGCATGTTTACATTCTCTAGAATCAATATTGCTTGCCATTGATATTTGAAATGCTGGAAAAGTCATATAATACTACTGAATTGATATCGTAGAATAGTAATGAATAGTAAAGTAACGAAAACTTGAGAAGATCTTGCAAGATGTGATTAATATTATTAAAATCTTACAATGAAGTACTCTTATATTATAATTGTTTTGAAATTAAATTGAAATGATTTTTAAAAATTAGGTGTTTCATACTGTCAATATTTAGCTGTCAGCAAGTGTGGAGTGCCAGCAGTTTTAACTGTTCATTACAGCTGTCATATTCAATGCTTACTAGTTTATTACATAATGTAATGTTGTCGCATAGTAATGATTCATTCTGACTTATGCTGCCAAGTGACCTTAGTCCCATGAGTGTTTGTAACGTATCATGGCTTACTACGTGTGGGTCTTGAGAGTGTTTGTAACTCATTGTCATTCAAATATTGTTACTTGGTGTTTTAATCAATTACATGTAACTGACCTTGGTTTGTCTTTCAAATGTTGTTACATTGGTGTTTTAATCAAGTACTTGTAGCTCTCAAGATGAATTAGTAGCACATTTGGTATTTGTAACAAACATTCTCCCTTCTCTCTTACCTTCTAGGAATGCAGATCCATTAACGATATTGCAGCAGTGCTGAGAAATGCTGTCCAGCAGCAAAGAGCATTCATTACTATTGTCACAAACAAGGCCAGTCGGCACCGTGCGTGTGTCGTACCTTTTCTCACGGCAGGGAGACTGTTGAAATGAAACAAATTGTTATCCAAAAGTGTGTATTGTTTTCAGGTGTATCAAAATAATTTCTATTATTCAGTGACATATCAGAAACATTGTAAACCCGTCCTGAAAATAATATATTCCTTGTATTATAGATTCATAGATTATGGTGGTCCGGTTCGTGTTGACCACTATCAGGTTTACAGATTCATAGATCATGCTTGTCTGGTCTTCGTTGTTCATCTTCATGATTTGTACATTGTGTCAACCACACACGTGTGACTTGTATAATTGTTGGTGTGAGGTTAGATGCTATCAGACAGTGAATTGGGAATATATATCTAATGTGTGATAGAGATATCAATTATAGTTTATAATAATTACAATATTACTTAATTTCTAATTAATTAATTGATATTAAAGTGCTGGAAAACAAATGAAACAAGTGCACGTTATCGACTACAACAAATTTATAAAAATTGTTTGTTGTTATTTGCTTATCAATCTTCTTTGTTTGACAAATTTTGTAAATTAGTTGGCAGTTATGTCAATGTGTATATTGTTGAAGTACATAGTTTTAATTATACATACACACGACGGGCAATACTGGGACAATTGCCTTTTGTTGCAGAGAAGACATATTTGATCTACTTCCACCCACCCAATGCAATTACTGATATTCAACATTTGTCATCATAATTTTTAAAAATTGTTTGTGGTTTGGTGTCTCTAAAAGGTATGAGGCAGTAATATGAAGCTACATGTAAGCATGTTTTAAGTATTGTACATACAGATACAAGGCAAATCACAAGGCAAATCATATCTCCATGGTTTCAGATTAATCATCCATGGTATGCCGAAGAACATAATTGAATTTGTTTTTTACAGAGGTTGTTCATCTCTGACTTCTATACAAATGTTTGGTGCGATGCATACATTGCCTCTACGTTTAGCACCGATATTCTTTATTTTTTAGAATAAATATTCTTTATTTTTTAGAATAAATATTTTGTGTTGTCGTGTTATGTAACTTATTAATGTAATTATATTTCTGACCGTTAAACTTGGCTAAAAGTAATGATTACGCGTCGTTGCTCAGTAATATAGAGAGATACCATGTGTACATTGTGGATACATGTAAGAATGTATATAATTTATGGTGCCTAATACATTTACTTGATATATCTGATGTAAATTAATTACATAAATTAAACCGTTTACTTACCTTAGGTTACTGGAAATAATTTCAGTATGAATTGATGTTAGAAAAAAAAGGTATTCTTAGAGATTTGTATGAAGTCATACCATCCATGTTGCCTAATTTAATATTTGTTAATTATTGTTGTACCTTTCCGACCGTTAATTGATCTTGGGTTTCAAGTAATAAACATCCATGTACCTACCTGTATTATAGAAAACTAACCAATATTGTTGTGGAGATAAAAAGCACACGATATATGTGGCCTTTACCTGTTCACATATAAATACTTCTTGCTGTGTTTTGTAATTTAAACTAATTACCATTGGTTTCAAGGAATGAATTTTGTTGTTAATTGGTATTCGTAATATAGAAATATATCCAACATATTTTGTGAAAACATGATATACGACATTGGCCTACGATATGTCTTGCCTTTATGTGTCTTGCTCACTGTAAATACTACTTCTTATGTCATGTTATTTAAATAGTTATATTTTAGACCGTTAATTACCTTTAGGTATCAAGGAGTGAAATTTATTAAGATGATTTCATATCTGTAAGGTGTAACCTAGCTGTTTTGTCTATACCATGTTATAATTAATGTTCTACGATTCAATATCGATATAATATTGATAAATATACTTCAAGGAGGCTTTCCATTTCTGAGTTTGTGAGACAGTTAAAGACACATATGTGTCTGATAACAATATTTCTCATGTATGAGAAGTATAAAGCAGTTCTATGATTTCATTTGTACATTGATACAGCCAGGAGTTTACAAGAAATATTGACAACCATACATTTAAGAAATTAGTTAATCAGCCAATAAATCAGACTCCATGTCATATCCTGACGTATTATATGTTATGTGTCATAAACACATTCATAAACACATCCTTCACTGCTGCAATCTGAATGGTCGAGAATCCATTAATAATTCGTGATTTGAGTACAGAGGACTGGCTAGGATCAATCAGAAGCCAACGTAGGATAATTGTTGTAACTAACTGTCACGGCACTCCCATAGTAACACGGTTTTGTGTACTTCTGCGAACTGCTCCTAAACCGTATCCTAACATCATGCGGATGAGACTACGACAAGTACAAGCTAAAGCATGTGGCTTTTGAAACCCGTCCATACTACATACACAATATGGCGTCCGATTACCGAGTTCTTACGAACGAACGGAATCCGGTTACATACCAGTGAATCTATCTTTCTTTGGCGGAAGTTGAAAGTAACTTTGATAAACTCAATATAGCTCGATGATAAAATTTACATCAGCAGCAGCAGAGACAATCAAAAATAAAATGATTTTCCCGTTAGGTCTACAGAAGGTCATCATTAACAAGTAATATAGCACTACTAACAGTGTTATACAGACACATGTAGACACATTAGCCTAGAGCTATACTACTAGCCCAGTAGTACAAATACCAAGTACAACACGATTAACAATATTCGGTGTCTAAAGCATCACCGATGTTCAATAGCTGCACTTTCAGTACATCTGTGAATAAAACAAGACCAGACTACTACTAGGCCTAGGTCCATATTATTTGTTAATGAGGAGAACTTAATCACATATCTGAGTTACTGTCGCGTTGTAATCATTTCATTTCATAACAAAGCTCGCTAGTTGGGAGAATAAATTATGACCAACCTAACACGACTTATTTTTCCAAAAATATAGTAAATATATCAATTGAAATACGACATACTGCCGGGTCTCGATTGCAGATATGGAGAGTGGATGTGACGTCATCAGAGAAGTCTGCGGAGGTTTCGCCTCGGTCCACTCTGCCTTCAGTGATGACGTCACACCATTCGTCAGTAGACGCCCTCTAATATGTTCATTATTCCCTAAATAGTGTTCTGTAGTCGACAAATGCTCAGGACTGAGTGGAATCAGTGTGTTATGTATGAAATCACAATATTACAGCATTAC
The DNA here is from genome assembly GCA_027574785.1 of Orphnurgus asper. Classification (NCBI taxonomy): domain Eukaryota; kingdom Metazoa; phylum Echinodermata; class Holothuroidea; order Elasipodida; family Deimatidae; genus Orphnurgus; species Orphnurgus asper. Next base: position 6,718 of record JAODAG010316915.1, on the reverse strand, counting down.
ACAGTGACTTAATTGCAAATATTTAGCACACATCAACCCCCTATGCCCGCATGCCATGGCAGCAAAATGTAGCACACAGTAACATAAATGATATAATAGGCTACACATAATTTCAGCTGTACTTAACAATAGTCGTGGTGCCCTTTACATTCGTAAAGCTCCAGGGAAGAAAAACACGTGGTCACCAGAGATGTAAATGTGGCATTCATCCAAAAAATATGTTTTGTTAGAATCACATTTGTTGATGAAAGAGCGCAGAAAGGAGTGGGAATATGATCGGGTTTCTCCCAATTGAATTGTTTGTTTCAAACTGATCAACCCATTCCAGAAAGAAAGAAAGAATAGATTTATTTATTACTAAATTCTTTACTTATATGTAGCCTACATAATCGCATTGACATTCGGACCAGATGAAAGACGAATGGACCCCACCCTACAGGGACTCAATAATGGCTTACAGGGCTAGTTTGACTGATTAATGGGTGGGGCTACACAAAGGTTGAATATAACTCTTGTTTCAGTAAATGGTTGTTCAGCCACGTCGGAACAACACATAGGCCAACAGTAGTCATGGTTAACCCTCAGTGGTTGGATAAAATGTATGAAAGACATGACCCCGGCTTGTAGCAGTGACCGATGCTATATCAGTTGCCTTGATAAGGAAATTTACAGCAGCTTTTGAGCTGACAGCTCTATAATGAATGAAATAGTTTGGTGTCACCCCCCCCCCCCAACGTTGGTCAAAATGACGATGATAGTTGGAAAATCAGAGCTACCAGTTGGAATTTCTGCTTAGTAGATTATATTAGGGACCTGTCCAGTTGGAAAATTATGATTCTACACCGTCCCCCCCCCCTCCACCACAATCTCAGCACCCTAACAACGCTCCTGCCGTTATCTTTCCCGATGTGACACCTATGGATCACAGCCCAAGATACATGCATACCACTGGATCACATACAGCCAATACACAACAACATATGGATCACAGCCCAATATACATATCATCATGCACACCCAATACAAGCATATATCATACTCCGGTCGTGTGCTATCTCTTGGTCACACCCCAATCCTCTTGATCAAACCCATGAAAACAAGCACACCGACATATAATACAGGTATACCTCTGCATCATATCCTGCATACATGTATTATACCCCTGCATCACATCCCACGTACATATCTCAGGATCACATACCGGTACATGCATACCACTGGATCACACCTCACATACATGCATATCTCGTATTTCGAATAAAATTAAAGATATCTCTAAGTCGATTCACTGAAGATAAGCCTATCTCTAATTCGTAGTAATCCGTAGTACGCGCGGTAATGGCATTTGATGTAAAGGTAACTCTAAGCCTGAACGAAAGATAATTCTAACTCAGAGCCTGGGGGCGGGTAGTGCCACGTGAAGTGTAGCGCATGGCTTTGTTGGAGGACATTGTCCACCATTAACCAATGCAGGCCATCCTAAGTTAACACCACTGACATATACCTTAGTTTCTATCAGTTTATTTGAACGACAACGCAATTTACAATGTGAGGATCATATCTACAATACATTTGCAGTTAATAACATTTCCGCACCTTTGTCAATGGATAAGATTGTTAAAAGAAAGGTTATTATTTAATAAAGAAACCAAAGAACTTCCCTGAAACCATAACTTAACAAACCGCACCTAGGTGTAATACTATTATATATATATATATATATATATCTATCTATATAGTACCGTACTTTCAATTATAGTATAAAATCAAGTCACAGCAGCCACCCCGTGACAATACCGAGTGAGTATTAATAGGTTAATCAGTAAAAAATCAGGCACTGTATGCCCTACACGAAAATTGTTCAATTAACTGTTGGAACAATGGAACTGCTTGATACTCAAAACCTCATGATGATATTAGTAAATTATGTTCCAATAAAATAAAATAAAATTATAGTAAGCCTGAAAACGACAATCATTGTTCTGGACTTGACTAATTTATGTAATTGATTCGTTTGTACCTGTTGATTCGTTTGTTATTTCATTCAGCGGTGTGTGTCTCACCCGGTTTCGTACAATCGTACAAGCGGGAGAGTGTGTACGAACGGCGTTCAATAATAATTGTAACCCCTAACCTCACTATTGAATAATAGTTGTAGCAGGGAGCTGCCACTAGATTTCGGTCGCAACATTACATGATTCAATATATAATAACTCATCCCCAGAAAGTCGGATCAAAATGCGGTTTTCGCTGTGACTTTCGGAAATATTTTTCGAACAACTGCACACACCCTTTGTTTACACAGTAGCTAAAATAAAGTACTGCGCATGTGCAAATAGGTCTCCTGGCTATCGAGTTTTTGTTGACTGGAGCAAACCAGGAAGTAGTTCTATATTGTAGAGGGGCTTTAAGTTTGGCAGTGAAGGGTTGTACATCAGAAGGCTTTAACGATACCTTGGGGACTTTTATGTTGAAAGACGATTGTGAAGGGATTATATAGCGGTCAGTGGCACTGGTAATGGGGTAAATGAGGCGGAGGCGATAAAATTCCAAGCGTTGTGTCTCCTACTAGTGGCAGCTCCCTGGTAGTAACACTACCAGTAGTACTAGTAGTACTGCTAGTAGTAGTAGTACTCTCCTTACGACTCGACTTGTGTTTTAAGGACGGCCCGCATCGTTTATGCGATACACATTATGTGGCACTTTAGCCTTAGAAGTCCAATCGAAATAGGATTGGGGGCTGAGAAGTTGGCTTTTGAAGCCGTGGCTGTATATGCTGCCGTTTGTTCGGTTTAGATTCCAGATTCTTTCTTGGGAGGGTTTTCTTAAAAAAAAACACTCTCTTTACGACTCGGTGTACAGTGCAGATAGCGAGTGGTATCGCCCAATACGCCAAACCATGTGATATGGAAGACGACGAATGGATGTTAGGAAGTGACAGAAACAGCGACAATAATGGTAAATCATTTTTAGACGTATAGGTTTAACTGTCGTGAATGATAAACGATCGTTTTTCGCATTTCTCCTGGTCTACAATCCACGGTGGTATTGTTTTTTGTTGTTGTTTTTCAATCTGCGTTTGCTTTCATAACACTATGTTTAACGTTATAACTAGTTCCACGACATTATACGGCTCCATATAATATTAGCAAGAAGGGTGATCGCAGTCATACTGGTAATTATAGATAGGCCTGTGAGTCTTACTAGTGTAGTGTGTAAGATTATGGAGTCTATTATCATTCACTTGTTCAGTTTCTGGATGAGCACTCATTAATCAATAGTTCCCAATATGGCTTTACTAGTAGTACTTACTAGTAGTAATAATAGGTCGTGTCTTACAAAAATACTTGAATATCTGGAGGATTACTAGTTCTGTGGAAGCAGGTAATCCTGTTGATATGGTATTTTATGGATTTTCAGAAGGATTTTGATAAGTTTTCTCATAAATGGTTATTATATTAGTCAAATTGGATTGTTTAGGTATAAATGGGTGTTTGTTAAAGTGTGATGGGTAAGGTGGTCTAAGTACAATATTAAGTTATAATTGAATGAACTCACCCCCTTCTGCTTATGCGTACGGCTAGAGCTGTTGGCTATGGTGAAATTACAGCCACATGCAACAGCTAGCTCTACCAACGGCTGTACTCCTTTGCCTTATCTTTGATAAGGTCGTCTGCGGTGATCCTGATACGCCAGATGGCATTTCGTGGAGACGTCGCTCAATAAAGTCTGGTAATATACTGGTTGTCCGCAGGTTATAATAATAATAATAATGTAACTAACGCGTCACTAGGTTAAGTCAAGCTGTCTTGGTGGGGAAATAGTACATATATACATACTTATAGACTTATAAACTTGTAAGCTAACTGTTACCGAATCAGCAAATATATAGCTGATGATGCTGACTGGAAATAACACTACTCGCAGTCCTCGCTAAATCAAATATTTTCGCTGACCGTGAAGTAAAGAAAAAAGAAGGTATATAAGTATAATCATTTACTGTGTACAGTCACATAAGCTGCGTCCACTATAGAACAAGTCTATCTGTCAACTGCACATAAAATTTATACAGTCCTCAACAACCCCTATAGTCAAGCATGCATATCCTTGCCTGCCTACTGCGAGGTATGTAAAAAGGTGCTGTTAATTTGCATAACAATATGGCAAGTCCTGTCCAACTTTGAAGTCATAGGAAGACACTATTGTGAATTAGCAGATTGCTACAATGTCATCTGTCTGTTGGAAATGAAAGGTTTTAAGCTTATGGAGTTTAAATCTAATCCTTCGTAGCTTTTAATTTGCTCTGTTAAAGTCAGTTATGTCAATATTACAGGTGAACAGGAAGATGAAGATGACTACCAAGCAGAGGATGTAGATGAAGAAGAAAATGAAGAAGAGTGGGATAAGCAGTCTTGGTTGGATCAAGATGGCAGAGGTGAGGAAGAGGTAGCAGGGCAGGACTCTGGTGAAGAGGCAGAGGTCCATGAGTCTGATGAAGTGGCAGAGCATGAGGCTAGCACTCGTGATTCATTAATTTGTTGTTGTAGTATAAATTACAGCTTTGCCTCTAAATGAATTATAAGTCGATGCATGAAACAGAAGGACCCAATAGATCCCGAAGATGATGAGTATTTAACACAGTAGTTTGGTAAAATAGAATGTACTCAGAATTGTATGCACCCCTGGAATCTTCCTCCACAATTTATGACACAGGGTCGAGCGATGCTAATACTAACTTATGCTAGATATACTGTATATAGGCCTAGCTGGCATTGAAGTTTTGATTTGATATTTGTTATAGATCATTTGGATGAAGAAAATGAGCAGGCAAATGTAGAGGATGAATATGATGAGGCAGGGCAGGTAGAGTCAGATGAGGAGGCACAAGATTTTCAGAATGAAGATGAACATGACACCACTGGTAATCAATAAATTTTATGGAAGGTTATCTTGTCCTGATTTCAGGATGTCTGATTGCTATAATGTCATCTGTCTGTTGGAATTGAAAGATTTTTAAGTTTGTGGAGCTTTAAATCTAATCCTTTGTAGCTTTTATTTTTGCTCTGTTACTGATATCCCCTAAGACTTTGAATTTGGAGATTACTTATCACAAGCACATAACACTGTATCAGCAGTTATCCATCTACTGTGCGTCTCCCTTCTGTCTCTATTCACCCTGAGTTTTGTTTTTGTTGAAATTAATGACCTGAATAAAGGAAAGTTAAAGTCAGTTATGTCAATATTGCAGGTGAACAGGAAGATGAAGATGACTACCAAGCAGAAGGTGTAGATGAAGAAGAAAATGAAGAAGAGTGGGATAAGCAGTCTTTGTTTGATCAAGATGGCAGAGGTGAGGAAGAGGTAGCAGGGCAGGACTCTGGTGAAGAGGCAGAGGTCCACGAGTCTGATGAAGTGGCAGAGCATGAGTCTAGCACTCATGATTCAGGTCAGGAGAATTCAGCTCAGGAGTCGGATGAAGATGCAGTGACTCAGGATTCTGGTTCTCATGGTATGGATCAACTTATCTGCAATTTATAGGAAAGAAATCTGGACTTGATAGAAGGCTAATGGAAGACAGGGATACATATAGTTTTGTGCCCTAAAGAAGGCAAATAAGACTTTAATACCTTTAATAATTGCGACATTACACTATATATTTGCCAGAGGTTTTACTAATGCCCTGTAGAAAATGGTAAAAGGAAATGGTAAATTTGCTGTTGTTTCAATGAATATCCCATCTCACCTACTAATTTGTTCTTATGGCTTAGTAACATTGATCAAAAAATATTTTTGTTTTCAGCAGAGGCTGTACATGGAAATATCCTTTGACTGCTTCTCTTCTTAGCTGAAATCTCTTGGTGATCAATGGTATCATAATACCAGTACTTGGGGAGCATCAGTGAGCAGTAGTGCATTGGTGTCTCAGTCAGGGAATGGGCAAAAGAGAGTTGAACATGGAACATTAAATGTTTGATGTTCTTGTTTAAATACATTCTTTTGGACTTTCAGTCAACAAATCAATATGAAATTGTGTTAGTCATACTATGGTATCATCATGTCAGGCATACTTATGGAATTCATGTCTACCATACTTATATGCAAAATATACACCAACCGACCCTGTGGAAAGTCAACACAACGTTGTCAGATTTTGACATGTTTCTCCTCTAGACGAAGAAGATGACATGGAGTTGGAGAGTTATGGACAGGAGGGATATGAAGAGATGCCATACCAAATAGCTGACCAAGATTCAGGGGATGATGAAGAAAGAGGCCACGAGGTAGGTATCCGGGGAGAGGTTACTTTGAGACGGTTCTAACAGTCCTACATGAATCTGTACATCTGACGAGACCATAAGAGTGTCTAATTGTCTGGTGGGGTCTCACCACAATTTGTACTGCTCTTCTGTATATAAGTTTCAATTCTAACCTCCTCCCCCCCCCAATAAAAATAAATAATAATCATAAGTGATTGTGATCTGAAGAAGAGCTAGTATTGCTCGACGGTTCTGTGATGTGAAAGTTTTGTAAAAGTGTTTAGTTGGATCTTGAACTACCTCAAGTCTATATGCTACTATTTGCATTCTTTGGAGATCCAGTCGTTGGTTTGTTGTTGCAGCTTTACATATATACATATACACATATGCATATACACATATGCATATATACATACATATATACATACATACATACATATATACATATACATATATACATA
>JAODAG010316871.1:0-12015 GCA_027574785.1 Orphnurgus asper | reverse complement strand
AGTTCATATCATGGTAATGATGGTATGATAGTGGTACATACATATACAGCTGTTACAGCATATATTGTCAAAAACTTGTAATACGTGTTGGTAGCAACTCACATGAACAAAATACTCAGTTGAATGAACAAAATATCAGTGAACATGTCAATCGTGAATTTCAAACAGCGGCATGCCTAGTGGCATCAAAAGCGAGTGGCAGGGGGATAATTCCCCTGAGGTAAAAATAGGGGTTGAGATGAAATTTTTATTTTAAGTTTTACACACAAAACGCTTATTTTTTTTTATAATTACTTCAAGTTCTACATGAAAAAACTCCTATTTTTTATATTTTACTTAGTTTACCATATTTTACCACGGTAAATTAAGATGGCGGTAAATTACCGGTAAATTACCGACTCACAACACTGGTTGAGACAAAGAGGTTACCATCTAGAGACAGAGTTCTTGATTACAGTCAGAGAGAGAGTTGAGTGGTTGTACATATACTGTGTACTAGGGGTACTAACTATGGAGTGAAAGTTATAGTTTTAGTAAGATTTAGTAAGTTATATATTTGATTTAGTCCTGAAGACCAAGGGAAAGAGACTCTTCGACTAGAAATGCTGTTTTAGACCATAGATTGATAGCTTATTTTGTAGGCTACTGTATGTGCAAAGGAGTGCCTATACTACTATCATGCATACCATTTTATACTCTGGATAGTGTACGAAGGAGTAGAGATTTTTGTTTAGTAACTTTATTGCCATCCAGGACGTGTTATTGTCATTATTATTATTATTATTATTTGGAGGGAGTTAGATTTATATATACTCCAGTGGCTTGCAACCAGGAGGATCATTTGTGTAAAACCATACTGGCTTCCAGTATTCGACTTTACCTCACCCTGAAGGATGTCGTGGAAGATCGGGGAAACCAAGTAGCCGCTCGGACATGACATTTGGAACGGAGAGCCGAACCTGAAGCTATAGGATTAGTAACATTACGTTTTTATGTGTTGGATGCGCACCTTCTTTCTTGGGAGGGATTTCTTATACGCCAAGAACATCACCATGAAACAGGACAGTGTGTTGGAGTATCTCGTCATCATATCCGCAGAAAACTTGGGTGGGTCGGTTGGAGGTCGGAGGAGGTCACATCAACAAAGTTTCTGGAATTTGCAATTCGGAAGGAAAAATCCACCCCATTAGGCACATATCTACCATAAAACGCGTAAACACGACAAACATTCAAACGTCCAATCACAGATGTGCATGGGAGGGGCGTAGAGTGTATAGGGATAGTATGCTCCGAGGATGTAACCGCTGGAAATGTGGGTACTTCCAGTAACTTCCCCTTCCCCCATAAAAATATTGGCTAGTATTCATGACAAAGTTAGCCAAACCAGTATTATCAAATAGCATATTCTCATAGCCTATATAACAGATTGCAGATTTGAGTACATGAATATGTTAGTGGCCCTGGCAGATGTTGAATACAGGAGAGCCCGCCAAGACGTAGACTTGTCCCAAGTCTCTCCCGTGTTTTATATCCATCTACAATCCCCTTCCTTAGATAGCGCCCTCTCGTTCTGTTCAAGTCGTTTGAGATTGTTCCCGTCCGGGGGAAAACTGATCTGGAATGCATGAACAGAGTGAGGGCGCTATCTAAGGAAGGAGGAGTGTAGGTGGAATGGAACAGTGGATAAGAAAAAAAACACCCAAAACAGGGGACTTGGGCAAGTCTAACCAAGATGGCGATGAAAAGTACGGTAGACCGTAGCTGGAAATGAAGTTAGCTCCCAGCTGATCAATTCAGGCCCGTAACCAAAAGTACGTAGGGGCCCAAACAATTTGTGTTACTACTATACAAGTGAAACAACTACTTTTGCAGTTCCTGCCAATGGGTGGAACAGTTAGTATACATGTGTGTACGCCTGCCCACGTGCGCCAGCTGGGCCAGCCTGCACACAACCGCACCCATGCATATGAATTTCCCATTATAATATTATAATTGTACAAACAAGTTTTGTATGCACTCATACGTGTGTGGTCAACATGAAGTTGGCGTTCGGTCATTATCTGGTCCATTTTCGAGGTCAAAAACATCATTTCGCTTCCCTAAAGATAAAGTGTGAGGTAATTCGGCATATTTAAGGCTGAAATAACCCTGGCTCGGAAAAAAAAGAGGGAAGTTGGTCTGCAATGTCAGTAACCTGGCTCCGGGAGCGTTCAAACCGGTGTGTGTCACACTCAGAGACTTCGTCGTCAAAAAGTGCAGCAGACATTATCTTTGATATCGTTTTACATACTAGTATTAGTCATAGAGTAAAAGCAAATAGTAAAATAATTACTGCATACGAAAGTGCCGTACCAATCCCCCTCCCTACACGGGGATAGCCTTGTTCACGACCCTAGTACAATAAGTAGTAGCATGATTGACATTGCGCCCTTATTTCCTCGTTTCTTTTTTATGTTTCCACCTATTATTATGGTTTGATTGAACTATTTTCTTTCTGTATTGGCTCCTACTATGCAGAGCGCCCTTAAATTTCAAATAATACAAATTGAGTGTATTTTATAGTCGAAATGTAAAGAACGTCTTGACCCAGTCTGACTTACATGGGGCGATATTTATTTTATCGTGTCCCCCACCCGAGACCTCAAGACGCATCCGTCAATGGACACCGGGCAAAGAACACAGTGTCGTCGTCAATAATCCCCGATTGAGAGAGGAGCCTAGTGGCACAACCAAGAAGTAACCATGGAAACAGTACCTGTAAGCTGGATTTTGATTTTTTTTATTGGGGTGAAACTGGGGAAACCCGTATTGAATAAAAATGCCTTGACGTCATCTACGTAAAAATTGTACCTTTTTCGGGGGAACAGTTCCCTTAACCTCCACCTGTGGCGCCCGATTATTAATGAGTTCGGGTTTACACCACTATCCCAAGGTTACTCTCGTGATCTCAACCCCTCCTCCCTAGCGGAATACTCATTACGCCTTGGGAACCCTAGTGCTAAACAGTTGTACTGATTTAGTTACATATGGGATTACGGGGCCGTTCACGTCACTTTAGATCTGTGCTTCCCGACTAAGTTGTTGTACGCGCACTTTCTCGGTGGTAGGTACCCGGCGTGGTTATATTTTACTTCTCCCTCATGAATGTTTGTACAATACTAGTACGGTATTATAGTTGTAAAGTATCAAATAGTATCATATAGTATCATAGTATTCTCATCTACATGGTTGTGTGAAGCTGGGTTCTCGTCAGTCGGTATTCTAAAAAAACAAAAAGATCCCTACCGTGAATGTTGAACATGATATTCGATGCGCTTTATCCAAAACAAAGCCTAACATTGACCTGCTTATGGGCAACTTAGCATTAGGCTCAACCATCCTAATCATATTAATTAAAAATTCTGCAGTGCCTGGGTCTACCTCTGAATTATATCATGCGAGAACTTACTGCCTAATTAACGTTGTCCACGGTCTCGTAGAGAAACGAATTCCGTACGACTTACGGTATCATTTTTCAGTAGCCTATAATTTGACGACGAAAATAATATGGTTTAGGCTGAAGTCGGCAACGAATCCCGGTTCTTCGAGTCTGGTTTACTAGGTCGACATGCAATATGGGGAGGGGGGGGGGAGGCTGAATGCAAGGACCATTCCCCTTGAGTACCGAAAATAGGCGGATCCTTCAGGAGGCTCTTCCATTGAATGTACCTACTACATATAACATGGGAGTATAACATGGGAGTTGCCAGTCTGGCTTCCGAGTCGATGCTCTTCGATAAATGATGATCATGCCAACCCCTCCCCACCCCCACAGATATATAAAGCTGGTTTACTACTAGTTGAAATATTTGCTTGAAAACCACCTGACGGTGATGATGCCAGATCATTGTTGGATGTGACGTGTGAACTGAGAACTTTGGAAACAATATAGTCATGTTCAAGAACCTAGTACTAGCAGCTATTCATTTACATTCACATTTTTTTCTGTTTGAACTAGGCCCAGTAGGCTCCTACTATGCAGCAGGGCGCCCTTAATTTGTAAATATAACAAATTCAGTCGTAATACCTTATACAAAGAACGACGGTACGGTATTGGTCAAGACTAGGGAAACAACTGCATGGTATGCCATGGCGTTACCCTGACTCCCCGGTCTTACGTCGATCCCGGCGATAAGGCCAATATGATCATTGGGCGATTGTAGTGCCAGGTAACTAGTGATGTAGTGCATCTCAGGCTGTTCAGTTGGAGGACATTGCCCCGCCATTAACCAGTCGGTGGGCAGGTCCTTGACACCACATATATACCACACATGATCTTAGCCAAGGTGCCGAAAAGCAGCCTAAAACAACACCAAATCCTCTGCTATGAACGAATTCAATATTTGCAATACGGACGGGGCCAGATTTAGTAGTACTTGCAAGCACATTGAATCAAACTACACTAGTACGGGAAGCACGTACGACACGAATAGTATAGTATAGATAATAAGGATCAGAAAGGACAATGTCCCTCATAAAGGATCCTGAACCACAAAAACCCTAAATTCTACCAATATCAGAAAAATACCGTAGGCATCAATACCATTCTTGAAGGCATTGACACTAACTAGCATACGCCGTATGACTCGAGGCAAGTCCGTCCGACATTCACCACTCATCTACCACTAGGCTGGCCGTGAAAAGAAGATGATGTAATACGTTTGCGGATAATCTTTTACTTGCAAGAAAGATTTTTTTCCACAGATACAGCTACACTGACATGATCACAGCTAGCCAAAACCCCCAGAAGCGAGAACTTGGTGTTTACTTTATCTAAAATAAACACCATCCTATAAAGTCAAGTTACATCCTTAAACTGCCAGGTTTTGCCACATGGCAAAGTCTGAGGGGAAGTTCCCCAGTACGTCCTTGACTGGCGGAAGTATTCCAGCCTAACACTGGTGTATAATTATCCAGATTCACGAAACTGTTCATTTCTTAAAGAGTTAAAACGGTACATTTCACTGACTTATATCATCTATCTAAGCTATATGGACGGTACAGTTGCCAAATAATTATCGTTACGCATCGAGTGTCTTCCGACTGTGTTCCTAATCCGACCTAAAATGCCGTTTTTCAGATGACTGGCGTAGCCGAGACAGTTTCGAAGTTTCTTTCGCAGGAAACCAGGTTCGTTTAGTTAGTGTATACGTGCTACACAGCATGTAGTAGTAGTAGTACTACAACAAAACAATACAGCCTCAGGACTAAGTAACAATACACAATGTGACGACATAACTATTTGTTACTTGAATGTTAGGCTTAGTCTGCCCAGTATTAATTGGCTACTACAATAGTCACCTAGCACTGTAGTATAGGTCTAGTTACTTAGTACTGAGTAGTATTAGTAAGTTAAACCTAGTGTTACAAAAGGAGGCTAGGCTTCTTCCTAAGTCGTGTAGTGCTGGTTTTTCTCTCCAGTAAACCCATGCTCTGATCTATGGGACTAGGCATGCAGTATATGATATTTAACTTGGGGAATTAAGCCTCTTTGCATGGCTGCTCAATGCAGCTTCATTCCCTTCTCTTCATTTTCTGTGCAATGCAGGTGCTGTGGATTGTGTGGATAGTGATGTCATATAGTGGCTGCATGCATCTATATAAAGAGTTTCATGGTGATGTCAGAAATAGGTCACACCCACACTTTTCATGTGTATATAATCAATTCAGGTGAGGCGTATTGTTATATCTTAGAAGTAGAACCAAGATTATTTGATGATTTTACGACATGCGATACAACATCGACAGGACTCAAGAATACTTTCGTATAAGCACGTACGATGTATCTTTCCATGGGTGTAGATAATTAGGTGCATACTGAGTTTCATTCACCAATAAATTCACATACCAAACGCTTAGCCTTGCGTGTGATTTTAATGTTTTATGTATGTACCTTGTAATGTTATGCACCAAACTGTACTTACAGGAGACCTGAGTGTTTCATGCATGCATCTTTCAGTATATATGCACCAACTCAGACAGACCTTAGTGATTCATGCATGCAGCTTTGAATGTATAGTGTATGCACACGTACCAAACACTGAGACAGGAGACCTGAATGTTTCATGCATGCATACTTCAATGTATATGTACCAAACACTTGGAAAGGAGACGTGAATGTGCATCCTTCGATGTATAGTGTTTGCACTGAACAGGAGTCCTGAGTGTTTCATGCATGCGTCCTTTGATGTATAGTGTTTGCACTGAACAGGAGTCCTGAGTGTTTCATTTGCACTCATGCATTCATGTTTCATGCATGTGTCCTACAATGTATAGTGTATGCACATACCAAACAGGAGACAGGATCGAGTCATTAGTGTTACATGCATGCAGTGTGAAACAATTTCTAAGGGGGGAACATCCTAGATCTTATTTGGAGGGCACCATGGAAGGCAAACTTTTTGGAGTAGAATTAAAAATTGCATGCAGGATGGGTCCCTCACTCACCAATATCCCCTATCAGACACATCCTCTGCTGATCTTCATCACTGATGCCACTAACTAAAAAGTAGTGGTGCAGATGTGCCCTGGGTGGGGGAGGGGGAATTGGGAAGTGGGGCCAGTTCCAAACTTCAGGTGACTAAAGGCTGTTCCCTGAAGGATGGATCTAGGAGGTGTTTATTCTTGCAATAACTCCAAATGGCTCCAGAGAAGAGAGCCCTTAAATATGGCGAATCTGATTAGAGATTGCATCTCAAGCCATTCTTCATTGATCTGTAGAATACCGAACTAATCGTTAATCACTGTCGTTCCATCCATTACTTAACAGATATTGCTTCGGACAATGATCTTGTACACTGGCCGTCTACTGTCGTTATTCAAGTTTTATGCGGAAAAACAAATACACGAAACAAGCAAGGTATGGTTAGCTTATGCATGGGCGGGGTTTGTATCATACGTCACCATGAAACGCTTTATAATTATTTTTAGTTCCATCTGTCTTGCAGTAGTAGTACCAGTAGTCTGGCCGGACTAGCTCTCTCTCTTTCTGACCATCACTCAACTGCTACTGCGGTGACTGTTTCAAACTAACCGAGAACATTCACTTTTACAATTTAACTTACCCCAAGAGGTTTAAATAAACCAATAGTATATACCATTTCTAAATTGCTTGCTGAAATGCTTTGATTAATCCAAGCAGTAAATGGCAAAGAAATTTGTTAATTGCGATCAGTTTCTGCTATGTCTGTTCGCTTAGCATGTCAAGCAAAATCAGGTTATTATGTTTACACAAGGATTTTTTTAATTTTTTCCCATTGGGCAAGCACCACCCACAATTTACCCATACTATAAGTATTGGTATTGTATTGTTATCCTCCAGTATAGATACGATTATAGTACTACTAGTAGTTACTACTATTACTTTCATCGTCAACTAGTCCTATACTTACTATACAGTTATATAGCCTAGCTAGGCTAGTTTTCTGTTTCCAATTCGATATACAACAATTGTGTGTGATAGAATATAATTCAGTATAATTCAATTTACAGTATTGCGAACTATCAGAGAGAGCATTTCACCATAAATAAAACTTATATATAACAATTAATTGACATAATTTGTTCATGACACAGTGCTATATGAAAAGTATGACAAAAATCATTTTACTACTTCAACAGGAAAGGAAGATTGATTGAAATTGCTGTCAAGTGAGTAACTGTCAAGTAGAACAGTCTCCCAGAATGCCGTCGGTGAGAGAGCTCGCCAAGGTGATATCCGAAGATGGAATGAAAAAGTTGAAAGAAGAAATTTACAATGCAGTAAGCAAAACTTTTTTTATTGACAGCTCTTTGTACTCTTTGATTAATTTGCAAAGTGACAAAAGGATAAAGCTTGCTTCATTATACCACCTCAAATATAGGATACAAACATATACTATATGTGAGGTGGTCTAAGATATGAAGTACATATATATACCTCAAATATTGGATACATACATGAGTAATGTATAAGTTAGTGGATAAGCTAGTACTGCATCTACATACATGTGTACGTACACTACAAATGAGGTCTTAACACAATGATGATTAACACCAGGAACAACTTTCTGTCCAACTTCATGAAGTCATGAAACTGTTATCAATTAATTGAGCTCTGTAAACACAATATGTCAAGAACTGATTATCCAGTTTGTAGTATACAGAGAAAGAGATAATAAAAACACTGGCACTGACTGACCAGTGAGTTGCCCTGGCAAAGAGTGGCTGTCAAGGTCCAGGGGGGTGTAATATTGTTATATGAATATTCATTATGCTAATTATGCACCTGTATACATTGAGTAATATAAGAGAGAGCACGTTGCTATCTCGTCCTGGCGTCCGACATATGATGTAGCCTTAGTTGTTATTCTTTCTGTTGTATATAAGATACTCCATGGAAGTCTCAGTTGATGTTCTCAGTTATGTGTCAATAAAGAAGACACTCGTGCATTAATGTGTTCGGTATCATTTCTTCATCGGCGTCTGATTTGAGTACACATATATTACAGGGGGGGGGCTGATATTTTTATGAGTTTTTGTAACAGTTTCATATTCCCTTGTTGATTCCTTTCAGCATTTTTATTAACCATTACAAATCCAGCAATCTGCAGGTAGAAAGACTAAATGCGCCCTTCATGGCAATGAATAAACCTAACGATGAACCTATTCAAGTCACAGTAGGAAAAGCTGAAGATAAAATGCATTCAAAGTCCTGAGTACTTACTTAGACCAACTTAGTTCACATACTGTACCCAAGGATGAAGATTGTTATTTGCAGGACACTTAGACCAACTTGGTTCACATACTGCATGTACCCAAGGGCAAAGACTGTTATTTTCAGGACGCTTAGTTTTGTTTCTGTTCATGGCGTAGGTTCTTGACAAGAACAGGGTGGATCTATGCAAGAAAATCTTACCTGAAGGACATTTCCCTCTTTTACGCCAGAGAAAGGTGTTTTCCAAATCTGTAGAACAGGAAATCTTAGCCAATGTCACAACGGAGAAGCAAGTGACTAGGTGAGTGTACTAGATGTTGTCTAAAATGTTTACATGGGTTGTTAATTTGTCACCTATAGCAACCGTATTATATGTTTGTAATTATTACAATGGAGTGCATCTTCATTATTGTAAATCGAAAGGAAAACCGTAATTAACTTTATGGTGCTTGGTAGCAATTTCCATATGTATGAAGAAACAGGGGGATGATGTCATTGGAAGACCTGGCTTAATTTGGCCAACTTAAAATTTATTATATATAAGTTTTTTTCCCAGTAAAATTGTTTTATTGTCCTATGTATCATGATAATGACCAAAAAAGCCCAATAAATGTTGTTTTGTTATAGTTGTATAATTCAGAGGCAGATCCAGTATTGTAAGCTATGTGGCCCCCATAATCCCATATGTATGTAAATATAACTATATAATCTTAGCAGACACGTGGTGTGGGGAGGGGAGGATATCAGACACATTGTGTGGAGAGAGGGGATATCAGACACATTGTGTGGAGAGGGGGCTTTCAGACATTGTGTGGAGAGGTGGATATCAGACACGTTGTGTGGGGATATGAGATATGTTGTGTGGAGAGGGGGACATCAGACACGTGTGGAGAGGGGGATATCAGACACATTATGTGGAGAGGGGGTTATCAGACACGTTGTGGAGTTATCAGACACGTTGTGTGGGGATATCAGATATGTTGTGTGGAGGTGGGATATCAGACACGTGTGGAGAGGGGGATATCAGACACTTGGTATTGAGAGGGGGATATCAGACACATTGTGTGGAGAGGGGGTTATCAGACACGTTGTGTGGGGATATCAGACTTGTTGTGTGGAGAGAGGGATATAAGACATGTGGTGTTGGGAGGGGGATATCAGACATGTGGTGTTGAGAGGGGGATATCAGACATATGGTTTGGGGAGGGAGATATCAGACACGTGGTGTGGGGATATCAGACATGTTGTGTGGAGAGGGGGATATCAGACATGTGGTGTTGGGAGGGGGATATCAGACATATGGTGTGGAGAGGGAGATATCAGACACGTGGTGTGGGGCTAATGATTGTGCTAACTGCAGCTATGACTGCTTCAGGATTCAGAGAATGTTGTCCATGTGAAATATATAGGCGCTAGCGATCCCTTATGTAATAGTTTGTATATACACATTAAAAACGGTGCACCCATTTGAGGGGACCAGTGGCCATCTCGATCCCCATAAATGTAAATATCGGGCAGACTGAACTCTAAGAGGGAAAATTCTTTAACATTCTTTAACACATTTTGCATCTAAGCTGTGCCACCCTTTTGTTGTTAGTTTCTCAAAAGGGGAGGGGATCACATAGGGAAGGGGAGCAGGAAGTGGAAATTAATTTAGAAAGAGGCAAACAGTGAATAATGGTTTCCCTTTATATGAGCTTGCTGCGATTTTGAGTGATTTTTTTTCCCCATCCTTTCTTTTTCCGAGAGGTTGTTTCACATACATGCATCTTTTCAGATTTATAGACGAACTACAGCGGGTCGGTGGCACCAGAGCATTTCCAGCTTTCATCGAGTCCATCGACAGAACGCAAATATACCTTAAGGAACTACTCAACAGGAGTTGTGAAGAAATGGAAGAAAACGTCCCACTCGGTGAGTCTATACCTATTTCCCCGATTCCCAATCCCTCGGACTTTGCCTAGCTCACGCCGTACAATTTTTGTGAAACGTAAACTTATGCTGCCAGTGTGTCGCAGGTTCGAGGAGGGGCAGCGGGAAAGTAGACGGGAGACCAGCCCTGTGAAGCCAAAGTAGACAGGGAACCCACCCCAGGAAGCCAAAGTAGATGGGAGACCACCCCTGGGAAGCCAAAGTAGATGGGAACTCCCAAAGAATCAGATATTCTTCAATGATTTCTTGAATGATTTCTACAATGACGTACGGCCAGTAAACAAACAAAAAACTTTCAAAGCCTTCCTTTTGCTCGACAGAGATTCTAAACAAGCACTGGAATGTATCGCGGCTCCTGGAGGATCTACCAGGTCCCACGCCCCAGGTCCAGCCTTTAACGGAAGACGAAGAGCAGGAACAGTATCCCCCGATCGACCTTGAGAAATTGGCCGAGGTGCAGGAAACCTGTAGGTTAACTTTGACTTACTGTATTTTATAAACATGGCCAACACAATTTTGTTTGGTAAAAAAATACCTTTTAGCACCAGAGAAAATATGTAAACGTGTAATCTAAATGGGGGAGATGGAAGAATGCCAGAATAGTATAAGGTTTTGTCGATATTTCACAGAGGCCCCGAGAAGCTGACCAGTTTTATTTTATAACTGCTACGTCTCTTGTAAGTAAAATTGGATGGAAAATGCAACGGATTATGTTTACGCCGACTTGACATCGTTTGGTCCAAATATTTACTCAAATTGAGAATTATAATATATAAAAATAGAATTGATAACAACAAATTAATATAAAAAGAAAAGAAAGAAGAGACAAAAGGTACGAGATTACGGACGTACATGAAATCTGGAAAGAACGACACCTTTGTATTAATCCAGCTTTGTTAGTTGAATTGGAAGTTTCTGGTCGTATAGTACCTCTAGAGGTTTGCACATATTGACAGTGACCCTTGACCCGTAAATGATGACTGGGTCGATTAGTACAAACATTTGACATAACACTTGACCCAACTACGTTTTAAGCGATCAATGTGTTGCCTGCTTATGAATAATGGATTAAATTTCGTGGGTTAAATTGGCTGATTGTAGCTGATTATAGATTGTAATTCAGCACACCAGGACATAGTTATTTTTTACTTTCACCTGATACAAGCCATGCATGCACCATGTTTGCTACTCTCACATTGGACACAATTTACAGCCACACTGATAACATTGACTTGCACCCTAGATATAAGGACATGGTAAACTAATATTAAAATACAAAAAGTACATAATGGTGAATTTCTATAACCAAGGTCATGCATCTACACATTACGTGGCACTACACTTATACC
>JAODAG010316851.1:0-12016 GCA_027574785.1 Orphnurgus asper | reverse complement strand
ATATATATATATATAGATATATATCACTGTATAGCAAAGGTTGAAACCTATGAGTTAAACCAATAAAAGGACACTGTATAACAAAGGTTGAAAACCTATGATTTAAACCAATAAAAGAACACTAGTTGTACAGCAAAGTTTGAAAGCCTACAAGTTAAACCAATATAAAAGGACACTGTATAACAAAGGTTGAAATTCTGTATCGCAAAGAGTCAGTGAAATTCCATAAGTGACTAATGAACACTAGGTAGTATGCTTCATATAAGAGAGGATATGGATACAACCAATGATATCCTTAGCACCTGCCTTCATTAGGGACTACTACTTCCTGTGTAAGTGTTTGACCTTTTACTAATTGTCGAGAGAAAGTCAGTATATACACACGTGTCCCAACATTACAGACATCACTTTAGCCTCACCCTCAGTCACCCAATTCATTCATTATAGTTTATGCCTCCCATCGCTATAATGAAAAAGTTCTCATTCCGAAGGGTTTTTAAAGTGCATGCTAGGTCTTCTAAAGGACAATGTTTAAACCCGGCCATCACGACAAAAACACCACATCAGATTTCCAACAATTACTGTCCACTATATCCAATATACACATGCCAGCTAGGTAATTTGATTTCCGACTTTACTAAACCGAGAGAATTGAAGCCACATTTTGTTTAGATCGCAGCTCGTCTTACTTTGAGAGGACTGAAGGAGGCCGAGGGGGCAGCAGCAGTCAGCGATGAAGTCTCGGTCACACCTTCGCTCCCTCCCGTACTCAGCTCGCTAGGGGTTTCGTCTTCTGCCGTCGTTGCTGCTGCAAAGAGTCGAGAGAGCTAGGTCACCGATAACATTCAAAACACCAAACGGGCGATGTATGGGAAGTCAAAAACGAAGACATACCAAATATTCGGAGGAAGAGGGAAAACAATTAACTATTTAACAACATCTATATTAAAAAGTTATGTAAATAATAACAAAACTGACAGTAAGAAACAACCATGTACACCAAACAAAGACTTTGAGAAGATCGGTAGCTGAGAATTCACAGAGAAAGAATTAGGTTAAGAAAACAATGCACAGTAAAATCAGTCTGCATCTTTGCCTACCATTGTTTTCTTAAACGGTTAGAAGAAAACGTAAAATTTACCAGTTTGGTTTGCACAAATATTTAAAACCTTTATCCAAACTTTATCCTGACAGCATCCATGCAGAAAGATGTAGCAGTTCCCCGTCACAACAGGATGGTGGGCGAATCATCTCATGAATGGGTACTCTGGCCTATCGAGGGTGCAATGAGATGGGGGTAAAGTGCAACATCTCAAGGCACCGGAGGGGGTACCATCCCCGTCATGCCCGCCATGAGATCTTGAACTGGGAGACCAAACATTCGCTGAGTCGTATTATATTTGCACGGAATGACTTCGATGGTTGTCATCAACGGAAGCTAGATGCTCCTCCAAGTGATTAATCAAGCTTGCCTCAAAATATAACCGGAAGCCCCTGGATAATTCTAGTCGGCATTTCACACCATCGATCAGCCAGCCCACGGATCGGAAAAGCTTGACGGTGGTCTCTGCACATTGAGAAAAGTTTGCTCCTCGGAATAGCCTACTATATTTGGCCAATCGTTGAGGTATGCAAACAAATGGATTCCCTTGCCTTCGAAACAGCTGCCATCCCCACCACGGCTGTCTGAACAAGCCGTACGTGTGCAGACGAAGGGAGAGAAGTGAAGCTGGAAAACTCTCCATTGGTATATATTCAAATGTTAGCAATCTCTGGCTTGCCGCAGCACTATGGGGGAAGTGAAGGGTAAAGCAACCTTTAAGTCTATCCATGCGGCCAACGTCCCTTACTAGAGGGAAGGATGCAGGTGACAAATGCTTCCATCCATCAAAGCATTCCCCCACCCCCCACCCATTGATACAGCAATCTTCATCATCTTGCCTCTAGACAAAGAGTCATAAATCACTTAATGGACTCTTTTGGCAAATTAAGTAATAACCCAAGCAGACAGATAGATGATGGCCTCTTATCAGCACTGTAGGAAGCAGCAGAATTCAATGTAGTGAAGAAATCCTCTTACCACTGAGTGGTTGACCTTGACACAAGTGTAGCTTCATGTATAAAGAGGATGCATAGCACAACTTTTGATGGTACACAAGGCTTAATATATATGTGCATCGTTATTTCACTGCAGTATATGTCCATACAGACAGCTGTTGTTATTCAACTAATTGCTCTACCATGGTCAGTGGTTCCACGGTGCTATGATTATTTAGGGAGCTGTCCACCGGATCCTGCGTTTCGACGGGGCTTGGCAGTTCCACACCTCGAAAGACCGGGAGACAGGATTAAAAGTGGGTATCAAAAAGATTGCTGCCTACTGTTGTCGTCACCGCCGAGAGATGAGCTATCCCATTAAACTATATTATTACATATGTACAACATCACACACACACACATGCACATGTAAAAGAAGCAAATAAATTTACCTTCACCATTTTGGACTGGTCCCAAGGGTATATTTGCAGCTTTTTCCATCAGGGCTAAAATTTCAGGATTATTTTCAACCAATGCTTGTGGGCTTTTGCCAGCTGATTTTCTGTGGATTATATTTACAGGTACATGGATGTAGTAACACGTGTCATGTGTTATAACAGAACATTATCATTATACCCACACAAAAAAAACAAAAAACCACTTTAGCAGAGCCACAGGTTAGGTGTATACACTCTCCGGGTCTTTACAGGCTAATCGAAATAGAATTAGGCCCGAGACGTGGATCACTAGTTTGGCGAGACGGGGGGGGCTGCCGTACGTGGCATATACGCTGCCGTTGTTCGGGTAATTAATTTTAGAGCCCCACGGTCCTTTTCTTGGGCGGATTTTCTTCCAAAGCAATTATTCTACAAGCCTCGGATATGAATCGTTTCACGGTAAAAAATTACCACAGAATAATTTCAAACTTGTTAAACCAATTCCAATTTTTGTATAGCATACAATTTACAATGAATCTGTCTATGGCTAACCAGCTTCCATGGATTGAACAACAACAATTCATAGTCAAGAAGAGTCATGAATATGAATGAACAAAAGCAGATATTTAGCATTTCCTCCACACCCACCCCCCCCACAAACAAATGGCAGTCTATTCATTCTCAAGAAGGATCAATTAACCGTGCAGCCGCCCTGCTGGTACTAACTTGACTGCTTACCCTGCCGTAGCCTGCACGCTAGGGTCGGCCCCCCTCACCAAGAGTTCCTCCACTAGTTTAGCATCGTTTCTAAGGACCGCTTCGTGGAGTGCGGTCACGCCATCGTCGTTGACAGAGTTCACGTTGCACTCTGCATCTGTAAGGACAGGAGTTAACAAAAAATATATAAAAATAAAAAATATATAAAAATATATAAAAATAAAAAATATATAAAAATAAAAAATATATAAAAATAAAAAATATGGAAAACAGCATCATTCTCAGTGTCGTGCTTAATTGAAATCGGATAGAATTTCACAATATATTCTCCAACTCTTTCCACAGAGCATGGAGCCACCAGGTACGACGAGTGAAATACCTGCTCACTGCATGGACTGGGACTCAGTGGATACTAAAACTAAAACAGTGGCAGCTAGCTAGGTCATCAATTCTGAAGTTGGAAGGGGTGGGTGAAATTCAGGGATCACGAATCAATTTCTCCCCCCCCCCCCTTTTCCCCAGATAGGAGAGGGGAGGCATAAAATCAACAAAATTGGGAATTGATGCCAAAAATTTGAGTAATTTGCCAAATATAAGGGGGAGGGCATTCCCCTCCCTCGGGCGCCCTGGATCTGACACTATATAGCTGCTATATTAGCGGGTCCAAAGTGAATGGACGGACAGGTATATAGCCATAATAGTCTGATAGTATTTACCTAACAATTATCTGAATAATAAAAGTTACTACTGGATATGATGCACATTTTCAATCCAAGCCCTTACAGATTAGCTCCTGAAGTTTGAGAATCAACATCAAATTCAACAGAATATACAACCATATACAATGCAAATATGATTGCCCTGCTAGCAGTATTGCTTGAGAATCAATGTCTCAAGCTTCCAGAGAAGCATGGATGGTAATTAACAAACTGTCCAAAATTTTATTATGACAATTACTACCTTGTTGTACTTAAAAATATATAAATCATCGTCACAGAGATGCAACGTGTGGTATCCGGAGATCTAGCCTGGTCTGAAATGCATATAAACTACAACACATACAAAGATGGAGCACATACTATGTCTCTGATTTTAAAGATATATATCTATATATAAATATATATATACAACCTACCACTGTGACCAGGTTTCCCCATATTAATCAGCCTTGGGTGTTCCATGAGTACAGTCCACGAATGATCCACAAATAAAGGAAAAGCAAGACCACCTTTAAAGTCAATTACTCTCTGACTGCATCAAACCTGCTGTGGTAGAACTATCCACGTTGCACTCCGCCGCTAATAGAGATCTACCTGCCCCGTAATACAATACCCAGCAATGCCTGACTGATATCCACTCATGCAGAACACGAATATTGAACCTATTGAATATGGGATAAAGGTTTTACTTGGTCTTTTGGGGAAACACCCACTACCAGTATCTATATGTACACAGCTGAGTGTGTCGTCTTGTCAGTGGGATAGTTGTGATTTAATTTTACCTCGAGTCAATGTACACAGTTGTTCAATATACTGTGTACAGTCTACTATCGACCGATGGGCAATATTTCATCAGTAAAAGTCTGTTGGTATGCCCGTCTCTCTATATGTCTGTCTGTCTCTCTATCTATCTGTCTGTCTGTCTCTCTATCTGTCTGTCTGTCTGTCTCTCTATATGTCTGTCTGTCTCTCTATCTGTCTGTCTGTCTCTCTATCTGTCTGTCTATCTCTCTATCTGTCTGTCTGTCTGTCTCTCTATCTGTCTGTCTGTCTCTCTATCTGTCTGTCTGTCTGTCTCTCTATCTGTCTGTCTATCTATACCAGTCGTACCCCACCTCGCCCATAATTTACCAGTAAGCAGAGAAGATCCACACCCTGTGTAAAGTATACCCATAATTTTTTTTTTTTAATATTCATTTTTCAGAATTGCCTTTATCCCACATATACCCACATGCAACATACCCCCCCCTTCCACCTTATACTGTTTATTATCTATTATATACACTTTGAATAGGATACCTTTTTTTATAGGCAGAAAGTTCCAAAATCAATAGTACTGCATGTACAACACAATGCTGGATTTAATTGCCTTGTGTTAAACCTTTAAAAAAAAGGGGCCGCTTCTGGTTATTAATTCAAAATTGATAGAATCACCTCAATAAAAATTCTTAGGCTCACTGATTGTACAATAACAGTAGACTATTGCAGAATAACTTAAACAACAGGACAGTTAGTTCATTGTGTAGGTAATTATCATAGGGTCAAATACAAAAATGAAACTCATCTACAACATCTACATCTACAACGATTAATCTACTACAATTTTGGACTTTTAAATTAGATAACTTTCTTCCCACTCAATATACCCACAATCGGGAGGGAATATTAACTGTGGCCTTGTGTGACCTATTGACACTTGTGGAATCTATTCTTAGCTTCACAGGTGTTCAATCCCACCATATTGCAACATATTAATGCAGGATAATTCAGAACCATCAGAGTCAATTTAATCATTTGAAAGTGAAATTGGGACCTCACAAACACACTAATTAATCCACTAAATAAACCAGATACCATCTTTTGAAAACAAATTATAAAACTACTAAATAGTGTGTTTTTCTCTCGCTACAATCTCTAACAGCAAAGTCCAGTCCCAGGATGAACAAGTTCTGTAGATGGGAACCTCAAGAATGGAATGTATAAAATTTAACCACACTGTCATTGGCCAAAAATTAGGCTGATCAGCAAATGCAAAATTTGTTGTTCAGCAGCTGAATGTGAACTCCTTAACGAATGAATAATACATCAAATGTTTGCATGCCACGGATATATGCCTGCTGCATACCATGCACTCTCATACCAAGTACGATAATTATGATATATAATTTATAATAAATTCAGACTTTTACATCAATGCAGACTATATATAAAAAAGATTAAAATTCATCGAATAAACAACATTACGTTACCTGCCATCACTGTTGAGAAGTACCATTTAGCACACAATGTTAACCCCGTTAGAAATGGGACTATTTAGAGGTTGTCTGCACTGATTACCACGCTAAAAGCGTTGGGACTATGGTTCCTTTTAATCCCATCAACAGCTCTCCCTGAATCTCCTAAGCTTAATCCATTTGTGATTGGCTGACAAGTTTTGCTGTTTAATTTTCTTTAATTAACTCCATCTCCTTTCCAAGGTATTACTTTTTCCTAAAAGTTGTATCCCTCCAGCCAACCAAGAGGTCATTTATCTCCATATAATAATATATTCTGAAAACAACCAATAAATAGAGCTGCCCTTGACTTAAATCAATGGCCCAAGTCCACTAACAGTCCAAATAGGTTAAAAAATTACTTACCATGCTTAGACTGTATACTGGGTATCAGTGATAGCCAGCTGCCAGGGAATGGATTAGGCAGTGGCTACACCGGGCCCCAATAGTTAGTAGAAGTGCGAAAACATTTACAAGGGGACCTCAGTTGGTTGGTGCCAGTAGGGGGGGGGGGAGATAATTTTCTTTAGTCTTTATATACTCCATAGCAAAAAGCCACCGGCCTCCCTCAAAGTCCATGGTAACCCCACCCTCAATCATAATTTTGAACTGAAAATTAAATTTCATGGGAAGAGAATTAGACAGCTTCATGAAGCTTGCAAGCTACTAGTACGACCTTGATACCTGGCTGGATGTTTGGATAAAGGTGTGCTGCTGTAATTGATGACTCAGGCATTTTATGCAGCAAACATTTTATTCAAGAGACACTGTCCAGAGCTGTAGCAAACACATCTTGACTGGTGCACGTGGGAGCGCTTACCGCCGCTCTGCTCACCGGGACTGTTCAGCTCTCGGACGAGTAAATGTGCTTCACTTCGTCAACAAACTACGGCGGACACGTGTGGGCCATCGAATTTGAAAAAGACATGCGCCTATGAAGCAATGGAGGATGCAGACATGAACAGGTCCATGATACCGATCGTGCAATGTGGATTGCTGTCGCATGTTACAAGGGTTACCAGCTACGATTAACCCACTTCCGGCTTCACAGGTGGTTTATGCAGTAAACATTGTACACATGTCGAGAGCTGTAACAATCCCATCTCGATTGGTACACGCACGCATAGCTCAACAATGCGCTGCTTATCAAGATTTTTAAGCTTCTCCAACTAGTGACTGTGCCACGGAGGACACAACTTCATCAACAAACTATGGTAGACGTGTGGCCATCGAATTTGAAAACTACAGCCCAATCGTAAATCCATGGCACATGCAACGGAAACTCTTCCAAAACCTCAAATGATCCGTAGATCAGTTCAGTTGCTTTGATCAGCTGCATCGAGGCAGGCGTGTGGTTTATTCTTACAGTTTACAATATGGAGCAGGTTTCCTGTGGCTTCTGTTAAGAACCTCCAGAAGGAGAATTACTATCAGATGATATTTTGTCTAGTATTTCTTACGTTCAGTTAATTTTGCAAAATAGTTCATTACTGTAAAGGAAAAAATGCAAAGTGATAAAATAAATGGAAAATACCACTGCCACAAGAGAATCTGTTCTATATCATGTATGCATGGTAGGATGTGGACGTTTCGAGTTCAAGGAACTTATGACGACATCTTTCTTAACTTAATTTTGCTTGACCTTGTGACCTTTTGCTTGATCTCGCATATTGACCGCACAGAGCAGACAGTGACCACAATAACTGAATTTCTTTACTATTTACTGTTTGGAGTAATCAAAACAATCAGGAATCTATTCAGAAACGATAATTGGTTTATTCAAATCTCGGGACTTATTTCAGCAGGTAGGTTTTGTAAAAGGTGACATTTCTTGGGTCAGTTCGGTCAGCCGTTAACCTGCGAAGTTCAAACTGTTGGCCAGGCTAGTCTAACATCGCATTGGGACGATATAGGTCAGTATAAGGTGAAAGTTTCTGAGTTGGGTTGCTACACTTGCTCTTGCTCTACACGCTATAAAGTACAAATCTGCAGAGTACCTGCATCCGACAAGCAAATCCTCCCACTGGTCTCTCCTACTCTTACATGCAAACAAAACGATTCTAATCAAATCCCGATACATTGATTGTATTTGCAAAGCAGAAAACGTAGTTACGAAAACATTGTAACTGGCCACCCTACTCAGGACCTATATCTTGACGTAGGAAGCAAACGTTGCTTCTTGATACATCCCTGCACTTCACCCAGCCTCCAATACATTACAATAAATTAAGAGTTAGCAAGCATCATCGACGTCACGGGAAAGGCAGTTAGAGGGATGCTACCGCAAGTAGATGTATGCAATAAGTAAGAGATGCCGTAACAACCGAGCAGTGATGTGACGTTCACACTTGTGACGTCCCTGCACTTCACCTAGCCCCCTGTTACGATACAATAATTTAAGAGTTAGCAAGCATCATCGACATCACAGGAAAGGCAGTTCGAGGGATGCTACCGCAAGTAGATGAATATGCAATAAGTAAGAGATACCATAACAACCGAGCAGTGATCTGACGTTCACAAAATATATATACTGTATGGCCAGTAATCGAGCATTCAACTTACCTAGTAAGAGTTTAAGCATATCTTCGTTGCCATATATAGCAGCCCAGTGAAGGATTGAATTGCCGCCGGTGCTGTTGTCTTGGTGGTTCACGTCTAGTCCACTACCTAGCAACTTCTTTACATGTGTTGTCCTAATCGACACAAATAAACCAAGCCAAGAGTTAAAATATGAAACGATAAATGGTACTAAAGTAACATTATGAAATATTCATGTGTTTTTTTTCCTGGTATTGTTATTTTGAATTATTTATACTTAAAATTGCACAAAAAATTATCATGTACTATAGTACCGTAGATCGCAAAAATTATTCAGCATCCATGTAGCCGGCTCGAATGCATGGCCTATACATTCTTACTGTGACTTTTCGATAGTGTAACAGGATCATTTTCAGAGTTAAAAAGTTCACTGGATATTCTGAATGGAATTATTACTGTGTAGCATAATACAATCACTCATCACTAAGAGGCAATGTATGTATTAATTATACTACTACAGTACCTGCATGTATATATAGTACTACTTGCAGCTGCATTACTAATTAGCTTCATCTTGTACATTTCAGTGAGATAAACAAAAGGTTTGGAACTGTTGTGCCATAAAACAGACATTGAATACGCTCAAAAAATTAAGATACGTATGCAACGAATTATACATAGAGAGTCAGCTAGAGCTCTTACTGAGATATAAACACTCGTACTACTACAGGGATTACCAAGGATTTACCGGCCTATGCACTAGAAGTGAAACTGTGCGAGTAAACCATGCAGTCTATATATAGGCTCACAGATCTCTTATAACGCTAGGATTCCATTTGTACAGATGCGGACATAGATCCGATATGCAGAAACAGACGTATGTGACCACGTAACGTGATAGGCCTTTACGGACAGCAACATGGCCCCAAATGCATGGCAAGCTATG
Organism: Orphnurgus asper; assembly: GCA_027574785.1. Lineage (NCBI taxonomy): Eukaryota > Metazoa > Echinodermata > Holothuroidea > Elasipodida > Deimatidae > Orphnurgus > Orphnurgus asper. The sequence goes on along the minus strand of JAODAG010316851.1, from coordinate 2,349 downwards.
TCAGACAGAGAGACTTCGTCAACTGATAATTTTGATCTCGCTTTTACATACTCAAAAGTCAAAACCATAAAAATTAACGTGTCATTTTATGGAGTTACGGATATGCATGTTACCAATCGCTACATTGGTAGCGATTGGTCTTGCCGTACTAATGCAATCCTAGCTTAAGGCTGCCTAACAAGGACTGACAGCATGAAACCTACACGTCATTACCTCTGACTGCACCCGAACCTAAAACATAATAAAAATAACTATATGCATGTATGGCATATATATATCTATCTATATATCTATCTATATACATATATCTCTATTGGCTAAACTGCTGATCTCAAAATGCAACCACAATACAGTACTAATTAGCCATTAATGTTGGGTGCTAAATACTAAGTCATGTAGGGTTGAATCTACCTGTAAACATGAAAGCCTAGTAACAACGAAGGACCCCTTTGAATTCCACTGCTGGAACAGTACATAAAAGATTTATTACAATAGTTTATAAAGCGTACAAAATTGACAATAGCGGTTGCTTACTTAGACTGAGCGATCGATTGCAACAGAACATCATAAAATACACTTCTGACTTGTGCGGTGTCGGCGACTTCAAATGCCGTGGCGCCGTTTTCATCGACGATGGAGGCGTCGACCTCCGACACCAGGAGAGCCCGTACAACGTCTGCATTGCCAAGCTGAGAAACGGACAAAAAAAAACAGATTTGTTACACGACCAAGGGCAACGAAATCCAAAAACCATCACGGTTCAATACTTTTGTTGTACCAAACAAATATTCACAGACTCAACTCTTGCAGGGAATGACCTAGCACTGAATCATAATGACCTCGTGTTGTTAGGATTCAGTAACACCAGGGTTACTGAATCCTGCGAGAAAATTCAATCATTAGGTGGAACCCACTTTCCCCCCACCCCCCTCCTCTTTCGATAGCTGGTTCCATTTGAAAGTTATTGATTAAATCAATTTCAATTAGTTAATATCTGACAACAAAGTGTGACAATATATACTGGAAGATCAGCTGGATAGGCCTTGATAATGTTTCTTTATAAACTTTATCGTACTTAATTAACAAAGTACTTAGAAAGTCTGCTCAAGTTATTTTCTTCACTTTTCAGTTCATAGAGTATTTACCAAATGATTAACAAACTTTCAAGTTGTATAACGTTTGGAATTATAAAGGATTACCAGAAGTGTTTTTTTTCTTCATCATCAAATAATAACATAATGACATCGTGCAAGATATTAAGATAGATCCAGGTTTCAGATGACTACACCACAGCATCTGCGCTGGATATGATTCAAGAGACGGTTGGTTACACACACTTTTCAAAAACAACATAAATCTTATAAACGATCCAAGACATTTCACAGTCTAAATACAATAATAAGCTCTGTAACCCACTTACCCAATTGGGTTTACGGGTTAGGGGTAAGGCTATACAGGTTACACACAGTGACAATTCATACAAAATTGGTTGCTAATGTTTTTCAACTCTTTCCAGCAACCAAGGAAATATTAGGGGAAGAAAAAGATGAAGGTTCTCAAACTGTAACTTGGCAACACCATTTTTCTTTTTAACAGAACAGTTTGATCAAGAATGTGGTAAGTAGATAATTGGACAGTTCATCACTTAGTCCTACACACATAAAATACGGATACAAACCAAACTGACTTTGAAAGGGATCGACTTCTTAAACTTGTACTTTTAGGCGATCTTAACAAACTACTAAATTTCCAAGAAAATAGTTTCATCGTGTGTGGCCAACTGGCCGTCCAAAATGATCACACTCAATTAGGCCAAACAATTTTTTTTTGGATTAATACACCAAACTAATACTTTTGCAATTATTTTACACTCGAGTTATAACAGGAGTTACCTTAGTAGCCATGTGGAGCATGGTCCCCTGAGATGGCTTGACAGTGTTCAGGGCATCCATCAGCTTGGAATCGATTCCACTGTTGATACGCTGGCGGCCGCCAGATGCTAACGCGAGACACGCAGGAAGGAACAAAATTTAGAGAATTATCACGGTTGGCCCCCGCTGTGCTTACTTACATTCGAAGCTGAATCAGCTGACTGGTTCTGGTATATTAATTAACCAACAATCCTATCCACCAATCCTGTTGCTGCTGCTGCTACAGATAGAGGTGACCCCGCAGGGTCTCATTTCCTGTAAGATCCAACTTCCAGAGAGTAATACTGGGAAGTATCACATAGCAATTAAAGGGAGCTTAATGTTTAACTGTTGCTGTATCCTTGCAGAGGTCAACCCCCTTGAAATCGGGGCTGGTAAATCATACTCTTTAAAGTCCTTCTGTAACTTCTTCACTTCC
>JAODAG010316819.1:0-12020 GCA_027574785.1 Orphnurgus asper | reverse complement strand
ATACATATATACATATAATATATATACATATAAATAAATAGAAGTTTGCCCTGCATGGCATAATTATAATAGCGTTATTCTATTATCTCCTTTAGCCGTTATATTAAAATATATTAAACGTCAATTACAAAAAAAAATTAACCTGGGAATAACAAGAATAAAATAAGCAAATTAAATATAGGCCTATTGATTGTTGTTTTACATTAACTTAATGCAGGCTTTGATAAACCATAAAAGTGCAGTCGTCTAGTTTGCAAAAAAGTGCAGTCGTCTAGTTTGCAACTTGTAACCATACACTTATGACGAATGCTTGTTTGTACATCTCCTCAGGAAATAAACACATAACGCATATTTTTGTCTAACAAATTGTCTGACATATCTCATTGAAGAAAAATATCAATTGATTGTCGCTGCATTCAATAATCGTTGGAATATCAAGCTAGTTCAATGTTCTGCATGTTTTTCTTAGATGAATTTTTGTTAATAGATTTACCAATTTGGAGGGAAAAAATCGTTGGTTGAATGATTTTTGGATTATGCAGTAAATTCCAAAACTTCTGAGATTATTCTTAACGATTACCTCACTCGAAATGACAGTGCCGTGTATAAGAACATAATTATATCAGGTCACGTTGAAAAGCAAATTCAACACGTGCTATATCGTTTCGTTGTGAAAATTTCCATATAAGGTATGCACGAAGACCACCAGTAGGTAATGGATACGACCTGACATACTCATAATAGTATTACTACTATCTAGCTCATCACACGTCACTTCAAACGCTCAAGGAGTGCAGGTTTTTGTTTTCACTTTCGCTTTGAAAATAAACTTGGCTGGTTGAATTGATCAGCGGCTATGCCGTATCCACGTGACATCCGATGATTATGTCCTCTGACGTGAAAGCGACTTTGAAGAAATTTGCTATGAAGAGTGTGCAAGAGATCTACAAAGAAAAGTAACCCAATCTGCAGACATTGCCGGAGAGGACTAATTATAATGTCAGTTGTTTCATTTTCAAGCTCACACTTTGCAAATACATCCAACGTTCAACCAACTTCTCAAATTAGGATTTGGAATCCATAGCACAAACAGAAAGGGGGGTTTAGGTTTTTTTTACTTTAAATAATGCGACGAAGTTATAAGTTCATCGATACCCTAACGTAAAAAATAACAAAAGCAAATGAACAAAATAATTAATATTATTTACGAATATTACACGTCATTGTTTATGGGTAAAAATGCCCTGAATATTTTAATTAGTCTCAAAATTATAGCTTATCACTTTCAGTCACTATAAAATATGTTATCACTATAATATGCATACAAGATAATTGGTTTTTAGCTTGATTCCTAATAAACACAACACTTTTTGCATAATATACGCTTGTCATCAAGTATAAACGAGATTCCATGCATGCGGAGAATCGCAAGACACTGCAGATGAATGACAATATACATAACAGCACAAAGAAGAATTAAAGAGATAAAGAAATGGTGCGCATGTAAACATCTGACTACTACTATACTACATATACTGATGCTGATGCTGCTACTATATACTACCGTATCACTACTATAAGCGACGCACACGATATCAGTATGAATGGTTAAACATGTGCTAAGTAGCAGATTTCACACAGACGTCTTATGTGGGATATTTTAAAACTATAAAACCAATTAAAATATGATACTTTGACGAGTCTTCTGTCCAGCTATGTGGTTTAATAACAAATTAATTGCGATTGGTACCGCTCTTGACTCGGTTCTTTTAAAACTAATATGTTATTGTACTAAATATGTTTGATTTAGATATATAAACTACACATATGGGTCTACGAGAACCTCTTTATCACACCGTGTAGATGTATTTTCCTGTGTTGCCTTTGGCCCTAACTTAGTTAACTTCCAGTTAACCAGTGTAACAACTTTGAAGAGAGACTCATTTTAATACTTCTAGTCAGTTAAGCAGAATTTGTATAGGCTATAAGCTTAAAAGTAACGTGTTGTAGCTCAATGTTGATCACTGTGGACCTATTCACACCTGGAGCTAATTAGGCATTAACCTTTGTAACCTGCCAGGTGATTACATGGATGCTTAGACCATATAGCCAATCTAACCAACTTGGTCACTAGTCCTAGTAATACTCACATTGCTGGAGCGATGCATACCGGTACTTAGTCACGGGAACGCGTGAATGACGTGAATGGATGGCATTACTGGTGTGCGTGTGTGTGTGTGTGTAAGTGTGGGTGCGTGTGTACGTGCGTGCACATGCACCTCACCTACAATTGTGCGTATGTTTAAGGTGTTGAATCAAACATAATGACATGCTTAGGCCATAATTATACTTGAAGGGTCGGAGCAAAATATGGAAATCAGCTAGATTTAGCTTGTTAACACAAAATGCTTGGCATCCCCATAAGATAAGCCAGGCTACTCCGCATTCTATTTGGTGTGGCTCAGAGTTGTTAGTTTGCGATTAGGAAACTTGATCGATTACTCGTATATACAATATCTATACATGTACATTTCTTTTACACTATAGGCTGTAATTTTCTTCAAACCTAGCATGGATGCATTGATGGGCGTTACATATAGGCCTATACTGTTAACTGTTACAATGCAACCAATGACGTGTAATGTTCATCGCTTGAAAATCCCTTCAAGCAACTACTCTGCAGTATCGAAATATTGGGATTAGCTATCGGGTTGCTTTTCTTCTAGTCGGATTAGTTAAATAATTTATCAACTTGTAGGCATAACTATATCCACGGGAAGTTCAAGTGACAATCAAATTCCTTAATTTCCTTGTTAGATATTGTTCAAATAGAAACCATAGGGGGGGGGGGGGGTTGGGACAAACACTATACAGTATACGTTGAAATAAACAACTGAAATAACTTAACGCATAAAATAATGTAATGTATTGTTCACCACGGATAGTGTTGAAGCAAATCGTCCAATCGTTGTAACTAAAAAAGAAAAGCAAATGGTATATTTACATGAAGTCACTAAGAATTAGAAATGATTAGTTACTCATCGAGACCTGTTGATATCATCGCATGTGGCTACGGTGAATAACAGTCATGGTAACTGCATGGAATTATATCAGCATTCGCTGAGCTATGATAATACATGATGCAATTCTCATAGACGCCAAAGAAGCGTATTTTTATTTCTCTTTATGCGCACCGTTCGTGTACTATTGAGACTGTCACTTAGCAACCTGTTGTGGTATCAACGAAATACACTCATTTCGTTCATGCATCTGACAATCTTAACATTGAAATCCATCCACGGAAAGGATGATAAATCTAGTTACCAAACAATTCAGTTAATTATTGATTGGTTTCGTTTTTAAAATAAGCAGAACCACATTTTCATATATAAGGGAATGTCTAGACGTGCATAATGTGTTCTTTAGAAGGGACAGCGTAGAGTAGATGTTTGAAAGAATTTAGACACAATGTTAGAAACAATTTTTCTGCAGCAGTTGTGTCTAAAAATGTGAATGCCTTTAAAAAATACTGTTGATAATTTCTCCAATTTGGAGGACTTTGATGACTGCTTAAGTGATTGGGCCGTTGAAGTTTAGGTCATTGGCTTGTTACGAGGATCTTTCCTGACCACTGACCGTATGTTACTAAACTTAAACTAACTAGCTGTTCCAAAGGCAGTACTTCATTTCAGTTCCTTCAGTGAATGTTATTCACGTATTATGTTTTTCCTCTTAGCTTCCTTATATAGCATGCTAATATTGAATGAACAAAAAATGTTATTAATTGGGTAAAATCTCCATCCCAAGGAAGGTTAAATAGGTCGTCCGTCTTTTGTATTATCCGACCTCCTTTAGTGAATTGTAAGTAGGACTAATCTGTCAAAACCTAACAAATGGCTCCATAGATATTCTATATCATTAACATTAAATACAGGGTAGTAGGTATACGATTAATGGAAATATTTACAGCTATAGTTTCATAACATCTTACAAAGCCAATAAGGGTTAGTCATCAATACCACCGGAATTAAAATATGATACTTTGACGAATCGTCTGTCCAGCTATGTGGGTTTTTTTAAAAATTAATTGGGTATGGAACCGCCCTTGACTCAGTTCATTAGATGCGAACTAATCTGTTATTGTACTAAATATGTATGATTTAGATATATAAACTATAAATATGAGTCTAAGAGGACCTCTTTATCACACTGTGTAGATGTAGTTTCCTGTGCTGCCTTTCCGCAATAAGTTTCGCAGTTAACCAGAAGTGGAAATCTTTACAGCTATAGTTTCATAAAATCTTATAAAGCCGATAATGGTTAGTTATCAATACCAACGGTGAAGAGAAAGATCTATCAATGCGGAGGCTGTCGTCGAGACTACGTTTGCAGTGTGATTACAATTATTAGATCACAATCATCGCAGATTAAGCTGTGCTGCTGTATCTCTATATCGAGCCGCCGTGCGCATAATGCGTTTGAAATCAGGGGAATGAAAGACATCTATCTACCTTAGATTTTACGGACGTTTAATTCTATGTCGAAATTTTACAATGGTGGCAATTACAATTACTGTAGAGTATAGTAAACAGACTGAGGAGAGACCACCGGAAGCATTGCAGAGCATATAACGTGTGGAAAATAACCAAGAGAGAATAAAGAAAGAATGAAATGAAATGAATTGTATACGGAAGTAACAATTGTGTCATAACTGAGAAATGTTAACAAAGTTAACAAAGAGAGGGGGAAATGAATTGTTATGAGAAGTAATAGGAAATATCATGACCGAAAGTCATAGATACGGAATAATATAAAGTAAAAATAAACGTTAGCAAGGATAGGGGAAAGAAAGAAATAACAGAATAAATTGTGATGAGAACTAAAAAAGTGTGGCACGATTGAGATTCATTGATACCGAGAATAATAGAAGAAATTATAATATCAAAGAGAGCAAAATGAGAGCAAGAAAATACATTAATTGTAATGAGTGTATCAAGACTGAGAGTCATGGATAGAAAAAGTTAACAAGAAACAAAGAAAGAAGGAAAGAAAGGAAAGGGAGTCAAAAGAAACCAACAAAATTGTAGTAAGAAGTATCAATTGTGTCCTAATTGTTAAAAGTTTTCTCTGTAAAAATTGGACAGGAGAGAAGCGTTGAGCTACTCGTAAACAAAAACAATTTGCAGGAATATGTAATATTGAAAAGTAAATAACAGGTTCAGTTTGTCGAATCTGGCATGTGCCAGTCAAAATTATCCAACAGGAATCATGCCGTGACTTCTCTCTTAACTATTCTCTTCCGTACCGCAGTAAGCAAGCAAAGTAACACATGGGGTCATTTTAAGACCATCCTCAAAACTGTCGCCAAAGGAATAATTATCTGGGCAGGCGTTCATGTATTTGAATGCGCAGGATTCTAACAACCAACTACAGAGCGGGAAGTAGTATGTTTGTTCTATGTTAATCAAGTTTTTTGTGGTTTCCTTGGTACTATGATTGGTCTTAAAACTGTCTTTCTAGGGCCAGGTAAATGATTACACCAAAACATAAAAGATGTATGACGTCGTAGATATGTGCGTCCTTTAGTTGTTTTTCAGCTATTTAAATTTAATCATTGCGACTTGTAACGATTTCGCCACAATTAGAGGTTCATCAATGAAATTTAACTCTAAAGGAACGATGGTTCTACTAGTCAAGAAAGGTCGCCGACAAAACACTGAACGATGCCCACAAAACGAGGAGAGCGAGAGAGGGGGCGGGGGGGGGAGAGAAAACAATACAATAATTGCTAATTCAAGTTACAAAGATGTCAACTCTGTTTATTCCGGGGCTTCGAGTGTTGTACCTACTGCAAAAGGGAATATATTCGACTACAACTCTTCTTTTGTTAAATTGTATCATTGAGAGATGTATCATTAATATATACCACCAAATATCCATCCTGGAACGTTTTGACCATCCTTGTGAGGACGGACCTACCAAACCTTTCACCGAGAAATTGATGGCTGTCTGGAGGTCTCCTTCCGCAGATACGATAACGAGTTCTCGCTCTTGAGATTACTGACATGCCATGGAGACGAGTTTCTTCGGTTATATCTATCGGTCGTAACCATGTTAAACATAATTCTGCGAGGGTCCATGATTTGGAAGACATTAAAATATGGTGCAAATGATAAACTGGCATTAGTAACCGTCGCTGTGTTGAAAATACAACCACGATACGACAACGAACGGGGAAAAACAACACTTGTCGGTGAACCTTTAACGATATACGGGAATTGATTGACGACGAACGAGCCACCTAAGGAAGGCGTACCGTACGTAGCTTTTCCGATGTCTCGGTTGAATTCGGTTTTGCGCGGTTCCGTCTCGGGGCTTCTGTCTCGGCCTACAACCGACTTGTGAATAAGAAGTCTCAGAAGTGGATACGTTGATACGATATGTGTCTGGCGTATCTTCGTTTTTGTTCTCTTCTCCTCCTTCATGTGTCAGCAAACAGATCTCTAAAGAATGTACAATTGAAATCGGGCCTTGCCAAAGATTTGGAATTTAGAGTTCACATCCATTTACATGGATTCTATTGTCACTTATCATAGGTACTTGTGTAGTTTGCAAGAAGAGCTCAACAGGACCAATCAAAGGGTAAAGGGAAACTATTGTAAACCATTGTACTTCTCCTTCTAATGAAGACAATCCAGAACAAAATACAAGCAGACGAACTAACAAAGACAGATGTTATGCCAGAGATGGCAAAGGCATCCTTTGCAAAGCTCAGCTTGATAAATTACGGTACTCCAACGTCCACTCGTACATAGGTTGGCTGGGAAGAGAAATTCGTCCAAACTAGTTATAACGAGGAAGATGGTACTTTCTCGGGGACACGGATTGCTGCAAGAAGGAACGCGACGCTCAAGGCAAAGCAATTCTATTTTGCCTGCGAAACAAGGGCCCGTTATCGGCAGTGACGCTGCCTGCATAACATTATGGAAGCCCTCGACATAGATAACAACGCAAGAGAGCGCCTCAGTTAAGTTATCTGTATAAGTGATGAAGACACCAGGCAGGTCCTTTCTTCAATGGCGGCAGACTCCTTTTTATGCGATGGTGATATGAATAAAGGTTAAGGAGAATTTAAGTCAACTCTTGTTCTGCAAAACTGTGCTCATCAAGATTAAGCTCCGGGGACAGCGACGAGCTAACAAACTCATCGATCGGAAAACTAGTTCAAGTAGAGATCCTCCCTAAACAGACCAAGGAGCAATTACCTGTACATCAACATCAACGCACGACAGTCGTAGCGTATGCCAATCCGATGTCTGTCGTCCAACAGTTCGTATAGGACAGACGACGAATGGCAGACACTCCAAAGGCTGACGCAATCACGATTCCCAAAATATTTTTGAACATGATACTGCTGATGATGAAGAGGAATATATCCACAAATCAACATTACTCTTAATGTTATGAATATAACAAAAACGACATTATACCACAACCGTCAGGTAGCTTATTGTACTTCTGATAATTTGAGTTTTGAACTAATTAATGTACTTATTATCTATTGAAATATTGACATAGTGGATTTATTATGTTTTTAATTATTCATATAGTGTAAGCCTATATATTATGTATTGAACTAATGATATAGTGTAGTACGGTATTATGTATTAAACAATTGATGTATTGTTATTGATGTAGTCGATGTATTATGTATTGAACCATTGGTATAGTGGACATAATTATTATGTATTGAACTACTGATATAGTTGAATGTATTATGTATTGAACAATTGCTATAGTGTACCGTATGTATTATGTATTAAAATCTTGATATTGCGGTTGTATATGTATTAAACTATTGATGTTGTGAATGTACTGAGCTATTGATATAGTTGATGTATTATATCTTGAGCTATTGTTATACTGTACCGTATGTATTGTCTATTGATATAGTGTATGCATGATGTATTGAACTATTGATATGTATTAAACAATTGATATAATGGATTGCGTTATATATTAAACTATTGGTAGAGTGGATGATATAACATATTGAATTATTGATATAGTTGATATATTATGTATTATTATACCCTTAGCCATAATTTAATAATCACAATCCCTTCATGGTGATGATTAGCACGTACTATGTTAACTAAAAAATGTAACACTCAAGAAAGTAAACCATTACAACAATTATCACTACACAATTGCTTTTACTATTGCACGTTAAATTAATCCATGCTTACTTGCAATATGAATTAAAAGTAAACAAAATAAACAACATTCCTTTGATTATTGCATATTTACCCTATCGCGAGCATCGTGCTATTGTTAAAGAGAGAGAGACACTGCTTGTAGTGTGCTTTAAGTAGGAAAAATTGTTCCTGTAGTTTACCAGGACCTAGACTGAACACCTTATTTTTTTTACTTGATTTTAATAATAATTTTGGTATAGACTATTGAAAGAAAGTTTTCAAAGCATATAAAAATGTTCTTGCATCCGAATTTTCAACATTTCTTACCACCTAGACTGCCACTGTATTCAAATATATTTATTTATGATCTTTCAGATATTAAGTTCTATCGGCCATATCTCCGCACTGTGCATCGGCTTGTCCTGCTACGCTCTGCGGTGTCTTGCCATATCCGTGTTGTATAACCCATGGTGGGTTCTGGCCATTGAGACTTTGCAAGGTAATGTATTCCAGGCCGAAGATTATGAAAACCATTTTCCCCTTTATCCATATCCATTCGTTTTGCGAATTACATTGCTTTTTCATCAAAGTAAGAATAAACCGTTTCGTGTGTGTTCATGGTCGTACGTGTACAACAATCTCTTCGCTTTAACAGTCCGGGTCGAAATAAAATTTTGGGTAGAAATTTGATAAATTTAGAGCTTTACTTTAAAAACAAAACAGGTCGTATCTACCATCGCTTCTCGGTCTTTGGACTCAGATCATGGAAGGACTGCATTGGTTAAATTAAGAAGATGTCCGGTCGATATAGGGGGCTTGGAAGTGGATCCCTTTGGCGAGATTATGCCGAACTGGCACATATGCTACGTTTTAGGGTGCATGTTCTTTCCTGGGTGGCCTACTCATGGAACGACAGACCAGTCACTAATAGACAGATGTAACTTTCTGAAGCCTAAAAACTTAAACATATTGACTGTATTTGTTACGAGGTTGAAGGAGCTCCAACCTACCACTTAGTTTTGTACCCCCTCTATTTGTCAAATCCACTGTCTGATTTATGATGCATGATTTGTTAATCTCCAATGAAGGAGAGGAAGGATGCTTGTTTTTTCTTCTCGATAACGCAAAAGGGTATTTTCCATTGTAATTTCATTAAATTAACGGATGATTTCCAACTTTTGCGTTCCCCTGACTTTGGCATTTTCATGAATTAGATATGCTTTTAAAATGTTATTTGAAAGAAAGCAATTTAGCTCGCTAAGCACTGACCTATACGAGGGGTTCACTAAGCGGTGATATATACGCAATGCGTGGGAATATAATGAAAAGCTTCAATACAATTTAAAAATATATACTGAAAGAGAATCCTTGCAGTCGTTTTGGAAAGTAGAACACCGTAGACCCACATTGCATGTCAAGTCTCTGAGTTAATAATTAAATGGATCTGACCGACTTTGAAAGGTCAAGAGTTACATTACCCATGGATCTGATTTCACCTCTCGCCGTCATCGTAAAATGGCATCAACAATCGAAGATGATGGCTTGAACAAATTAATATCATCATATGGTTAAAATTACATTGTGTAAAGGGTGTAAAGGTAAAAGGTGAAAACAATATGATTCTGTTATATTTGTTTGCAAAGAACACACCAGCTACTACACTATCCTTTAGCACTCAACTAATTGGAAAATCGTAATTGGTGGCACAACATTTCGTAATTGGTGGCACAACATTTCAGAATTCTTCACTGGAATAACTATTATCTTGCAGACGAACAGTTAGTACTGTGCACAATGACGGAGCTACAAGATGTTCTTGGGGGGGGGGAAGGTACTTAAATATGTATTGATTTGTGGATTGCCAATTTCTCTTGCCTCAGCAAGAGGCCTTTTGGGCAGGGTCCAAAGGGGCCCGCCTTAGGGTCAATTCCATTTGTTTGATTCTGCTGCCGCGGGCCATCGTTGAAAGTCTGCGTGTGTGCGTGTATGTGGCACTTATAGCCTGTAAACATGACAATACGATAATAAGAAAAAGTTCCATGGATGTCATAATTAATATCAGCAGATGCTCCCTACTGGGTTTTGGTGTGGCGAGCTTGCATTTTAATGAGTGGGCGTGGATTAAATTCTTAAAATGAGAACTCGAGAACTATTATGTCTGATTAGGCTGAAACGTGGTGTGTCTTGATAGGCATATCATGCATGATTAAGCCACATAATAGTTTTGAGTCGTAATTATTCATGAAGAGACGGAACCAAGTTGAAATCTACCATGTTTCCACAGTGTCTCACGAAGGGTAAGATTGAAAATGACTTTCTTGGCATGGAGAACCAACAGAATATCCGTATTATTTGGTGTATAATTTAGGGTTTTGTTAGTTTGACATTTGATGCGGTGGCATGTGTTTGCAGCTGTCTGTTTGGTATAGAGCCAAGGTCCTTTCTTGTGCGTTTTTTTAATAAGACAGTTTCTAGGTTTATTAATTTGTTAACTGATCGATTACTCGTATCATTACTTCAAACTTGACATGGTGTTGATTACTGGCACTGGGTACAAATGAAAGCAACGTGTACACGTTTATTGCCACAGTCTTGGAAATAAGTGTATTGATTTGGTCGGTCAGGCATCCATCCAGTAGAGAAATCTTGAAATGTTCGTACCATTCGTACCAACTTTGTGATTTGCTTTCTTTTCTGTTTTTCAATGAGATGTGATCGCTTCCATTACCCCCCCCCCCCGTCAAATCCGCCAATAACAGCGTTTGATCTTTTATGCTTCTCAAAATAACAAAACCTCAAACTAAGGCTGTTTTAGCAGTTAATATACGGTATCAATTCAAACAATCTCTTATACGATTTCATTATAGTTACTTTAATGTATCATGTACACATCATAACATACAGTGGTGTTGCGGACGTGTATGCACCGCCTTGAATTTTGCATGAGAGTTATGAAATGTCAAGCCGTCATAAGACATTATGGCACAATTCGAAAGTAAAACCCTAATCCCCCCTCCCCATATCATAATTATGCAGTGCCTTTGGTATTTAAAGCTAAGCATGTCATCGTGTCGACAGCGTTACTATGTGTATGCTGAAAACCAACAAATTAACAGTAGGTCTACTTAATCTGGATTAAATTGTCGGGATTAGAGATTATGGTTAATAAGGTAAAATAAAGATAAATAATAATAAAAACGTGGACAAATATAAAATAACAATAAAATAAACGTTCAGTATTAGTGGTTCACGCAATAACTTCCGAAAACTGTTTTTTTTAACAAACAAACAAAAGTCGTCACAATGATTTCATTGGTACTCTATTGCTATCTACAGCGAAATAATAAGGCACACTTTAATGCATACGCATTTTTTTTTACATAGTCGAATTGAATTATCTCGCGCAAAATCCCCAATTGCATATATATATATATGCGTAATCCATCCTCATAAAATTTTCAGTGACATCACACCGTATTAAACTCGATACTGTTATGAATGAATAATAACTTTCCTCACTGCACATTATATAACGTCACGCTTTACCGCCAATATCCAACGCACGTTCGAGCAAATTAGCTAAAGCGAAACGGCATACCGGTATAATTTTACTTTAAAGATATGCAAAAAGATAATTACAATATGTTGATGAGTTAAGTATACTTGATACTGATATAATTGAAATAAAATCTTCATTGATGAGTAATATACGTTGAGTTTTTTTTAAAGAAACACGCTGAATCTTCATGGTAGTATTTGTTTCAAACAACGGAAGTCTCAAACGTGCAAGATAATTATTCCTGTATAATATACAGAAATAAT
>JAODAG010316818.1:11002-22990 GCA_027574785.1 Orphnurgus asper | reverse complement strand
AAAGATAGCCTTACATTTACAACATATTTACATTACAGAGGAACATGGTAACATTATTATAGCCTAGGACACTGGACTAGTAACATTCAAAACAACACATTACACCAATGAATGGAAGGATTCAAAGAGTGTCATCTGCACGACAAAATTTGTCTTGGTATCAATCGTTAAGTTATGGGGATTCTCGCGAGTGATTTTCAAGTAGTTTTTAAATTTGATTTTTGCTTTGTATGGAACCATTCAAAGTGTTTTGGTCCACTGCATGCACCAGTACCTTACCTCGGCTAAGATGCCCGCCAGCTGGCAGAAAGATCGGCTTCAAATTCAATCAAACCGAACGAGTAAACAACTATTTCCGTTGGGGGATGAGCTTAGATGGACACACACTTGTCGTAATGGAGTAATGTAACATTAATGTTAAGGGTTTATCCCCCTGACAGGCTAACATTTGTGATCTACCCTGGGAATCGGCAAATGGGGTGCCCATTAACCCAGTACGGGAAAATGCTATTGAAATTGTTACAAGTAGCTAGCAAGTACTGGAAAAAAAATGACGGAGAGATGTGCCACGCGGATTGTTGAACTTGGTTTTAATTGGTAAAAGTTATGACATTCTGTCACGCCAGGGAGCTGCCATATTATAGTTCTATAATGGCAACAGTCCCTGCTTTCACTATGTCACTTTTAGTGGCGAATGCATGCACATTACTAGTTTGGAGCCTGGGGAAAGCCTGGGAAAAGGTGAGCTGATCACATGTGAGACATGTGCCGACTGAGTCGAAACCCATTTTGGGAAAAGAAAATGAATTTGAGGTCACCATGATATCCACCAAGACCAATGGAAAGCGGGCGACACTGAACACTATCGATTGTCCCGGGTCCACCAAAACAATTTACTTCCTACTGTCGACTTGCAGATAATTCTGACCGGGCCGCCCAGTGGATATAGTACTGAGGCCCGTCAGTAGACATGGTAGTATGTCAATCTAGTATATGATGGACGTTTCTATATAAGATCAGTCATATTTTGCTGATGTACCAAATTCGCCCTATTCTTAATTGCAGAGGGGATATTTTAACCGGTTTTTTTTTTATTTAAACTTCCCACAGTGAAATGAAGGCAGTGTAATTTAATCCGTGTCTCTGCACAGGCTGTTATACACTGACTCCAAATTAATTCATATTATATCCTGAGAAATGAAATTAATTAAGAGCCTCTTCAAGGACACTAAATTGGTGGGTAATTTTGCCGAACTGACGCAGTTTATCACGCACGGTGCCATTTTTTTTTTTCAATTAGCAAACATATGACTAGAGTTGTCATCTGTCAAATATCATTATAACATTTTATAGACAATTTTTAAATAGTTATAGTTTACTACTCAGTTTAGAACAATATTAATTGTGGTCGTCATCATAAAACTACCCTTTGGCGTTCCATATAACATATTTGCCAGAATTCAATGAGCCACATGACTGGAAAAAAAAACATCCCGTGTTATGTTGATAAACTTTTGTAATCTCAATGAAATCGTAGTACGAGGATATACAAACGGCGCGTCAAACTCGCTAAACCTAGTAGTACTATTAGAGGGCGGTATCTGCCTACAATCTGCAAGCGGGTAATATACCACACGTTGTACTATAATACACCATGTGTGACTGCCGTAGAAATAAATAACTAGTAATACGGTATAATATAGTATAATAGTATTGTATAGTATAGTATAGATAACGAGGATCAGAAAGGACAATCATCCTCATAAAGGATCCCTGAACCAGAAAAACCCTAAATTCTACCAATCTCAGAAAAATAGGCATCGATACCATTCTTGAAGGCATTGGCACTCGGCATACACCAATGACTCGGGTTTGCGGAAGTTGCATTCCACTCATCTACCACCGCCCTCTGTAAAACTAGTAGGCTACTTTCTGCTATCTCAGTAACCTGGAAGAATCATTACGAAGCTTAATAAGACTATGACCTCTGGTACGGTTATTAATCGACCAATTTGAAAAAATCATGAAACGTCAAACATCAAAACCCGGGACAATTGGCAAAAACACCCTGAAGACGTAATAGTACGGTATATAAGGCCTAAGGAGTCAGAAGCCGGTGCCGTGCTGACACCAGATTTGTTCATTCCATCCGCGTACACAGAATCATACCCGACACGCAGCGAAGGACGGAACCGGGAAGGGTAAAGGGCCCATTGGCAAACTGTGTACCACTAATCGTAAAATACATGCTACCGGCATTTTGCACCGTAGGTGACTGAATAATTCTCTTTTATTCAACATTTTTCCTGATGTAGTACCAGTACCCTTCACTAACTTCCCCTGGAGTTACCCGGGCCCGGGCCATATTACCACCACTGACCGTCCAACTTGGCATATACCCATTTGAGCCGTAATTTAAGTCAGAACTGAGATACACTGAGAAATAATCATCCGTACAGTTACCACTGCCACGTACCGCCAGTCACGTGATCAGCCTAATTGGCCTAGGCGCCGGGCAGGGATGCCACTAGGAAATTGCAAATACGCAGCGGGCCGGGACACTACTGAGTGGTATCAACCGAACCATATCAATTCAGTTCAGTTAGGAAATACTGAGATAAAAATCGCCGTCAAGTTCGGTCTCAAATTCTTTACGGTTTTGTAGCCTACTAACTCTTATTTGTATGGGAAGTTGTACGACACTCAGGGTCTCATGAATTGGGTTTCCTGTCATGACTTGTCCTGACCATCGTGTCGTTCTCTCGCCTTTGTGATTCTTGATGTACTTAACTTATTGAGAATAAAAAATATCAGTGAATCAAACAAATTCCAACTAAACTGACTCGGCATTCAAGTTCCCCGGCATCATCATACCGCCCACCAACTTCAAGTGCTGACCGTCGGACATCTTCCGCCCCCAGTATTAGTTATAGTATAGATAATAAGGATCAGAAAGGACAATGTCCTCATAAAGGACCCTGAACCACAAAAACCACAAAAATTCTACCAATATCAGAAAAAAAAATAGGAATCAATACCATTCTTGAAGGCATTGACTCAGGCAAGTCATTCCACTCATCTACCTACCACTCTCTGTGAAAAGAAGAACTTTCTGCTATCTAACCTGGAAAAATCCCGGTACGATTGAAGCTTATTAATTAAAGACTATGACGGATGAGTAATGACCCTCTGGTTATCGTGCTTGAAAGCTTTCAAAAACTATTTTTAGTCCCCGTGGTAATAACGCGGCGCAATAGATTAGTTCCGGAAGCGCCGACGTATCAAGTATCTTATTCTTGTAGTAGTCAATGTCCGTCTGTGTAGTACTAGTAGTAGTAAGTAAATAACATTATTATTAACATGACGGTATGTTTGTAATCTTTGTGGGGGGAAAACTCTATTGGACTGTTTAATCGAATCACCCTAACTATCTGATATGAAAAGGTTTCACGATGTTAGCCATACGAAAGTGGCTATACAAGCCAAAGGTTTGTATTTAAATCTTGTTTTCACAGTAACGAGAAATGAGCCACAAATTACAACCCTTAACGTTAAAGGACTTAACTTAGGCTGATAGCGGTTAACTCGTTAGGCTATTCAATCGTACACTGATTGACTGACTGAACTAGTTGTATTTGTTGTATTACTGTAATGACTAATGTACTATTATTATATTATTAGTAGTATGGACTTAGGCCTAACGTTAGGCCCTCTTTACTGGCAATAAGTTAGGCCTCACTTAGCGGAACGTTAGACCAAATATCCAGACCAACCGTGAGCGTCGACAGTACTCATGCGTCTGCTTGTTCAGTTCGAATAAGTTCTATTTAACCCTGCACGCGTCTCGTGCCGGCAATCAAAATCATTTCAAATTTGACTTAAGTAAGCGGTTAATAATGTTATGTATTATAATAAATGTAATGTTACATGTTAGTACTACCACTGTAGTATTATTTAATACTAATACTACTATTTAATGTTACTGTGTAGTGTTACTTAGCCTTGGGGTACAACCTGGATCACAACCCGGACAGGGGTTTCTACATGAGCCTAGAAGTAGTATGAGGCTTCCTGGCCCCTATATATACTAAATACTACAAATACAAGTTCAAGTAGTACTACTAGTAGTATGTAGTTTAGCCTAATTTAGGCCGGGTCATGCTGGTATGTATGAATATATATGTATTTATTGTTATTAACGATGCCAATTGTTTCAAAATTTTGCAATCTTAATCCTCTGACCAGTGAGAGACCACTCACTGAGTGACCATTGAAAAGTTGCTTTTTACAATTCTTACTCCTGATAAAAGTCTCTGAGTTTATACATCCCAAAAGTAGTATAGTCTATAGTTTCTGAAGGATTGCTGATAAGTTTTGATTAAGAAGTAAATTGTTGCAGTTCAATTTAATAAAATTAGAATCGGAAGCACGCATTAAATTACCTTTGTTTTACCCAATCGTTTGTTCTGGTTGTGCACAAATGTATCGGACATTTTAGCACAAGGACAGAATGACTCGATCTTCATTGTTTGAAAACTACAGCCAGGCCTTGCTACAGGTGTGTTCTTAAGTATATCCAATGTTAACTAAACCCTTTCAATTAGCAAAGAAAACAAAAGCAATTTTATTTGTCATACCTACGATGATGACATCACATGATTATTGCACAATCTTGTTATACATAATTGAAGAAACTTTAAAACTAAGCCCTTTCAATTATACAAAAACAACCTATATGAATTATGATGGTATCACATGATTATTGCACAATCTTGTTTTACATAATTGAAGAATTTTCAAAACTTAACTAAAGCCCTTTCAATTATATATAAAAGAAAACAAAAGCAATTTTATTTGTTGTACCTATATGAATTATGATGGCATCACATTGATTATTGCACAATCTTGTTTTTCATAACTGAAGAAATTTCAAAACTTAACTAAAGCCCTTTCAATTATAAAAGAAAACAAAAGCAATTTTATTTGTTGTTCCTATATGAATTATGATGGCATCACATGCTTATTGCACTTTCTTGCGTTTTACATAATATGAAGAAATTTTAAAACTTAACTAAGCCCTTTCAATTATAAAAGAAAACAAAAGCAATTTATTTGTTGTACCTATATGAATTGTGATGGCATCACATGGTTATTGCACAATCTTGTTTTATATAATTGAAGAAATTTTAAAACTTAACTAAGCCATTTCAATTATAAAAGAAAACAAAAGCAATTTATTTGTTGTACCTATATGAATTGTGATGACATCTCACAATCTTGTTATACATAATTGAAGAAATTTTACAACTTAACTAAGCCCTTTCAAAGAAAACAAAAGCAATTTATTTGGTGTATATATATACCTATATGAATTATGATTGCATCACATGATTATTGCACAATCTTGTTTTACATATATATGAAGAAATTTCAAAACTTAACTGAGTCCTTTCAGTTATAAAAGGAAACAAAAGCAATTTTATTTGTTGTACCTAGGCATTATGAATTATGATGGCATCACATGATTGATTTTTGTTTTACACATGAAGAAATTTCAAACCTTAACTAAGCCCTTTCGATTTTAAAAGAAAACAAAAGCAATTTTATTTGTCATACCTGCATGACGGCATCACATGATTTTTGTTCAAATCTGGTTTTTATATAGTATGAAGAAATTTCATGACTTTATATATGGAACAAGATGTGAAGATGTGGGAGTAATAGACCAATGAGTATAAGTAATATTTTTGTATGGTTTACATTCCTTGTCAAAGTTTCGAGGAATCGATATCATCCTGATTATTTGTGCATGCTTCAAACGACCGTGCAGATTGGGAAAACTTCGCATTCGGTGTTTAGGTCCTCTGTAGTGAGTACAGCTACCCTATTGTTTTTTTGTGGATCGGTGAAGGTTTAGTGGATTTGGTTCAGTTTCGATGGGTATATTGATGGTGCCCAGCTTCAGTGGCAGTGGTGATGAACAGGTTTGCGCTCGCTTAACCGCCCCCCGTCTTCTATATAATAAGTGGCCAAATATCAACGTACGTCCCATCTGATACTAGGGACGATAAATAAATTGCGGCGGTCGCAGGATGGGATGGATGGTCACATGGCTGCCTCGTTATGACTTCTGACCGTTGGTCGAACCGAGAAAGAAGCCCGGTGTGTTCATACATGATCAATACGGAGAGGCTTCCTAATCCTTTGCTAACATAACAACAACCCTGGGCAGATTCGTTACATGCATACAGTATTTGAATAACATTATGACGTACAGAACTTGAATAACAACGCCCTGATCAGCCTGGCAAGCTGCCAACTACAGTAAGTGCATCTCAAGAAAGATTTCTACAATAAGTTAAACCAGCAGGCTCTGACCTGAGAATCACCTTCAGAGATACACAGATCTGAGTAAAAGTTATATAAATATATACTACAGGAGGAATTCAAAATACTACTACTAAGCTGTGCTGAAAATGATTTTGTAAAACGGATGAAATTCTGCATCCTGTTTACATCGGATATAGTCACATCGGATATAGTCGAGGTTAGGCCTTGTGCAGTAGGATGCGGTACAGTGTTGTTCTCGTCTTGGGCGGCTAATTCATGCCTGACCTCAAGCATTCACCAAATATACCTCACTTCGTTCGACATCCACACCCCCCCCCCCCTCAAGGCTTATTTTACAAAGTTACAAACACGCAAAGTTACGTTGGACTTGAAAGTGGACAGACTCTTTTGTATTGCAAATTTAACGTTGTGAGTAAATCATAGAAAAGGGTAGGGCTGGGTAGTTATTATTGGTTAGATTAATTTAAGCTTAAACGACCAGCCACCCAACGTGCGTGATCGCCGCCGTAGACATGGTAATGCATTCTTCGTGTAGCCTCCAGGGCACCATTTACGATCGGGGTGTATTTTCCAAATCCGATGGCCGCCATGGCATATCTGCTCATCGGAGAGCTAGGCGTGTTTGTTTGCTGCCCTCTCGCCAGACAGCCGAGCTCGGAACAAATCTGTGCGGTGCGTACTCGCACCGCCGCTTGGGGAGTTTTAAGGGCAACCGAAGCTAAATACCAGCTTGTGTACATTTTTCTGGCGATTTTTTATTTTTTTTCAAAGCTGTCATAGTTAGGCTGGATTTTATCTGTTAACCAAAGACAGATGTTATTTATGGTTTATACTGTTGAGTTACTCCTTGTTGTTGTGCGTACCATTGCTCAGATCTATATATTTCTATAGGTCTGTGTGGTTTGTCTTTGCATAATTCGGTAAACTGCTGTACACGGACAACATCAATTTGTCGTCTACGTTTTTTGGGTGTACTTTTCTGCTCTATATAAATATATAGATTATAAGGAATGATTTGTGGCAAAATGGCAATTTATTATTCAGACATGGTTACTGTTGTTGTACAAGTGTTTTTTTAGATTTACAACATGACCATTACACAGACTCCTAGCTCAATAAACAATGCTGTAATAAAGTTAGGTTCCTTCACTACGGGTGCAGGGAATGTGCAGCGTATGATATATGGGACTTTTGCAGGTCCGTGAAAACTATTCAATAATTATTTTGATACATGGTCATAATGTGCTGTATAGCCTCCCATGTGGATCAGACACTTATCGTCGCAACATGAAGCATTAACTATACGCTACATTGATTGTACAAGTATAATTTGCATTAAAATGTTACATTATAACCTTCGGCCAGCCGTTATTGAGACCCCGTAAACCCGTATCGCGATTGATTGAAAGGCGCGCCTGTTGTTACACGAGAAACAGTCAGTTAATTCTACCATGTTACAAAAATTTGGGTGATTTTCAATCACTCTTTTTGGTTGGTAAAAGAACCACATTTGGTTAAAACTCGCATTAGGTTAAACCACATTTGTTGGAATATTATTCATCGGTTAACAATTGGAAGTCTGGTCTGCTTGTTCGTCAAACAATAGTCGGCCAATTGCAGTTTATTAAGAACTGTTTTCCTGTTTAAATCTATATTTATATAATATTAGTATCCATGTCTGTCATGTGTAGTCTGTTCTGACAATATCAGTCCTGAAATAACAATAACTTGAACTCATACGAACTGCAGGAATGTCCGAATTTATTTCCTTGATCAATGCTGGATATTCCTGCAGACTACTGTACAGTATATATATATATATATATCAGGTAGTGTACCCCCCACCCCTATCAGTACAGCAAGTGAATGAATAGTAGCTATTAAACCGGCTGGAACTGTTTCGTTTCAAACAGGAACGTTCCTATCCGTTACTTTTTTACAGAAAACAGACTCGCCAAAAGCAACTCATTCCTTAATTAATGCTAGTTTTCTGCTCGAGCTGTTGTAATAATAATAATTAATATCCTGTCGTATCTATAGTCTGTTCTTTCAAATTATACAGGACTTACTGAAATAACAAAATGAAGACTGCCTTGAATTTTTATGAACTCTGGGAATAATCTGAACTCCTTTTTTTTTATGACCGGATATTTTGCCGTACAGTATATCAGGTATAAACTAGCGGAAACGGTTTCGTCAAAACGTCAACAATTTTCCCGCGACCGTCTCTTTTTTCTTTACAGAAGACGGACTCGCACCCCCTCGGCAGGTTCTACTTTGCTGATTTAGACTTGGTAGACATCTCCAAGGAGCTGGACAGTTTCGACGGACGCCAGGACCCGGAACGCTGCTCCGTGTTAGTCAACAGGCTTAGGACCTGCCAGGACAGAGTACTCGGTGAGGAATGTATAGAGCCCCATTTTGGGTGGTTTTGGTATTTGGAATTGCAACTTTTTTTACACAAACCCCCCCAAACGTAGCAGGATAACGGAATAACTTTTGCCGTAATTTGTCGAGACGAAGGAGTTATCGCAGAATTTGTTTTTTTGTCTGAAGGTATGACGCGAACAATTCTTGCAGTTAATTTACCTGGATATGACGACATTTGGTTGTGTGTGGTGTATCTGGATCTCACACGATGTGCATTTAATAGTCGTTTAACCGTGCAGTTTATCTGTATCTAACTTGGATGTTGAATATGATCACCATGTTGTATGTAAGGAGAGAAATGATATTAAACTTTATGTGCCTATGAGGTTTCTTTCCAAACCAGGTATCTTGCTCATGTGCGTAAAAAGAGGTATAGAATTTGTTATTTTTGAAGAAGATAAGGGAACCTTAACGTACACCGTAATTCCATTCCCAAAAACCACAACGACTAACTGGAATAAAAATTTTACGAGAAGGAACAAAATCCAAAGTGAATTCTAAAAGAAATGCTTGTTGTATAAAGAAAAGTGAAATTAAACTGCCGTCCATTTATGTTCGTGCACTATAAAGCAAATCGGAAGCGAATAGGTCACTCACTCAGAAAAACAGGAAAGAAAAAGAATTTAGTAGCCTTATGACGTATAAATATATATATATCTTGTTTTCTGCATACGTTGGGGTTTTCTGTCTCTTGTATTAGCAGTCATGTTTGGCCATCACTCTTGAATGTTTCGCACTCGCTACGTAACCGGACACGTTTCTCGTTACACGTATTTGAAAGTCACCTCCAACGAGGTACGATGGTTACGCGACGCGTCATTCGAAACCCTTTCCTTAACCTTTCTGTTTCACCGGATTTTCGCCCACGATCATTTTTCGTCGTCACAAAGGTGTTATCGAAGAAATCCTGCAAGACGCCATCGGAGAGGAGAGGGCCAGCCGAGAATTCCGAGCCAAGTTCCCAGACGACGTTCTGCAAGAGACCCTTGGCGGACAGCTCTGGTTTGGTGCAGAAGTGAGTGAGAGCCCCACTGGGCCAATGTAGACTCCTCTTCCCGTCCTGAATATAACCTATCCCTGATGGTCCTTCGCATGTATACTCACGGTGTATATATTCATCCCATCTCCCAAAAACAAAACCAAACCAATTAAATTGGCAACCCGGAATCTCAGCCTTTACGGGGACGACCTTGCAGCTCGTTGTAAACCCATGTACAGCATGATTGACGGGTGTGATACTTACAATTCCTTAAATTTGCCGCCCGTTTATAAAAATAGATTTGTCCTTTTGCTAAATGAATGACGCATTGTTCGAATCGGTGAAATTGTGGGACGCATACTCACAGTCTGATGATTAGAGTCGTCCACTTCTCAATGGCAAGATAGCATTCCTTCTAGAA
This sequence comes from Orphnurgus asper, assembly GCA_027574785.1. Classification (NCBI taxonomy): domain Eukaryota; kingdom Metazoa; phylum Echinodermata; class Holothuroidea; order Elasipodida; family Deimatidae; genus Orphnurgus; species Orphnurgus asper. The sequence continues at coordinate 12,809 of JAODAG010316818.1, read as the reverse complement.
AGCCAATTACCGTCTCTAAGATGATCGACGCATGAGGTTCATGTATTGACGTTATTCAATTATTACCGCATCGCTAAAATGCCGGGAAAAGGAAAACGTTCTTAATTCTTATTTAACTCCATCATGCTGCATAAAATGGATGTGTACTGCAACTGTCACAAGTATATTCCAGAACGTTACAAATCACGTTCGTCACCGTAATATATTTTTTTGGGGGTTGGTTGGCAAGCTGTTATATTTTACGCGTCTCTCTTCGAAAGTGCCTAGCCGCGGGGTCGGTCATCCTGAACCGGGAGATCGAGAGCGCGGCCCTGAGGCCGCTGGCGAGGTTCCTGACGCGGACCATCGACAGCCTCCGGATGCTGCTGAGAGACCAGTGCTACAAGAACCCGACCACCTATTCGTCGAAGGTACGTCTGACGGTAAAAAAAACAAATCGTTTATTGGGCAGTCACGATCCGGAAGCAATTTTTGGGAAAATTGCCAAACGGTGTGTCCGTTGCACGTACCCCTCGTGCGATCTCGGATGATGACTTAGTGGTCGGTGATGTCAAAGGTCGTTCGCAACACGTAGCACGCCGGCGACGCATGTCTCTCCCGAGTTCCGTGAGAGAGGATTTCACTCGCACTGTTGACCTCTGACCTTTAGGCATGTTTGAAATGCCGTTATTTGCTGAGGAAATCCATCACCTGAGTGTTTTGCCTACCTCGTTAATGCTAACGGGCATAGGTATGTCGAGTTGCACTTGATATTCTCAAAAGTGACCTTTGTCCTCACATTGGCTAGATGCGTGTAATGCCCGACGTGATGTCACGGGACGACATTGCCACAAATCGTCGTCTCCTTTTTAATTTTGATAAACTTCAGACGTGGGAATCGTTCCCAATTCTCTGCCGCATTGTTCGGTTAAGTTTTCTTAACGTCTGAAGCCTTGTGTTTCATTCTTCTTTTTCTCGATCTCCGAACGCAGGTCAGGAGCGCCCTGGCCAAATTCGACGAGGTCTTCGCCGAGTTTGAGCTGAGCTACGTCAGCGCGATGGTCCCGGTCAAGACGGCGTTGGAGTACGACACCCTGCAGGACGTCATCGTCATGTTCTGTGAGACCCTCGCCAGGTGAGGGGCCCGGAGTCGGGGAGGACCGGGGGCAAAAAAAAGAAGCATAATTTCAAAACGTCCCCGGTTTTGATTCGTTTCGTCCTCGACCCGATGATTCAGATTAGATTGCGAGCAGGGAAACCTTAAAATTTTTTACCAAATTAATTTACCCTATGAGATGGATCTCATAGCTTCGTGGCTACGTTCGTTACTTAAACGAATTGAATGGAGATTAAGACGTTATTTTAATTACAGTCGTTAGTTTTACATTTGGACAGGACAATTATTAAAATGTGATGTTAATGTTTACTTACTAATCAATGAAGATTGTTGGGCTTTTGTAAACCTTCGCTTTCCCCGATATTCGTTTGCGGTTCACCGTTTATCGTTCCGCAGCCAAAACGCAGCCGTCGGAATCTAAAATGCGATGTCGGGCCGTGTCTGCATTTGTGTGTTTGTATTCAGACTGAGTACTGAGAACAAAAGGACCACCAAGTCCTCTGTCGAATCAATTTGTTGATACTACTGTTTAGGTTTGAGGTAATGGGTTTTACATTCAAGTCCTTGATCTGAATGTGGTGTGTTTGTGTCTGTGGGTGATCTGAATGTGGTGTGTTTGTGTCTGTGGGTGATCTGAATGTGGTGTGTTTGTGTCTGTGGGTGATCTGAATGTGGTGTGTTTGTGTCTGTGGGTGATCTGAATGTGGTGTG
>JAODAG010316807.1:0-12021 GCA_027574785.1 Orphnurgus asper | reverse complement strand
AAATTCTAACATGCACGAAGATGACCTCACTCAGATGCAGTCACTGAGTCAGCAATTTTTGTATTTTTAATACATCCCTCCTTACTGACCTTAGGCTAACTCAGAATTCCTGGGAAGCGAACAAGTTGAATTAAGTACTACTACTACTACTACTACTGAGTACTACTAGTTGTAGGTCCGAACTGGTTCTGGGGAGAAACGAATTGGTTACCATGTCAAGCATACCCTCCGATGTTGCCTAGGCCATGCGTGATTCAATGACAATGAATACTAGTACACTGCAACCTGGCTACATTTGAACTTGAAACTTACATTATATTTCCATACATGTTGCTAGCTAAATAGTGCGTCACTGTAACTTTGCAAGGAAATACTAATCAGGGGCTACCCCCTTCGCATTTCATTTTCAGTGTAGCAAACGGCTAGCCTCTATTTTGAACCCCGTCTTGACAATTGAGCTAAATGATCCACACTAATTCACAGTGGAACCGTACGTTCAGCAATGTTTACTAAGTACTAGTTTTGGTGTAACTACTACTACTAAGTACTACTAAATTACTACTACTAGTAGTACTAGTAGTATAAATTAACTATAAGTTAGTGGTAGTACTACTAGTACTACCAGTACTGGTAGTACTACTAATATTAGTACTAGTACTTAGTAGTACTACTGCTAGTACTACTACTAGTAGTACTACTACTACTAGTACTAGTAAGTACTAGTATAGTAGTACTACTAGTACTACTAGTAGTACTACTACTACTACTACTACTTGAGTAGTAGTACTAATATTATTATTACTAGTACTAGTAGCAGTAGTACTACCACTACCTTATTATATTACTAGTAGTAGTAGTACTACTAGTAGTATAATAAGTTAGAAGTAGTACTAGTAGTAGTAATATTACTTATTAGTACTACTACTAGTAGTACTACTACTAGTAGTAGTTAGTACTAATACTTGAGTAGTAGTACTAAGTACTAATATTATTATTATTACTAGTAGTACTAGTACTACCACTAACTTATTATACTACTAGTACTAGTAGTAGTAATATTAGTACTACTAGTAGTACTGAGTACTAGAGTGCTACTAAGTAGTAGTACTAAAATTACTAGTAGAGATTCGTTGAATAACGACGAGGTATGTAAAGTAGTGTATGTAACCGGGAGTCCAGACAGATCATAATTAATAATAGGGGATCTATTGACCCAACCGGCCCCGTTTACCGTTGCTAGTAAACACTGTCAAAACTCTGGCGGCGGCAATACTAGTACTTACTACTACTACTCAAGTAGTACTAAGTTAGTAGTAGTACTTAGTACTAGTACTAGAACTTACTACTACTAAGTACTACTACTACTACTACTACTAGTCAACAATGTACATTCCCGTACTGCGAGACAGTGGGAGTCGGAACATGTAGATAGAACTTCCACCAACGATCAAAAGCAGGCCAAATATACTCACCACCGTTTAAAATTATTCCAAACTGTAAGCACCAAATTGCCAACTGGATCCAATTGGAATCCATCTTGAAATTTCAAGAAAAGTCGCGATTGGAACCCAGCAACAAAAACATGCGAGAGGTGATCACCATGAGACAGCTTACATCGTTGTGTGTTAAACGTTACTGAGTCAGTCGGCTCTGATGCTGCTGTGTGTGGTGTTGCTGCTGATCGTGTGTTGTGTCGAGAGAAACCCTCGATACGGACTGTGGGAGGAGCAATAACATAACGATGCACCCCCTAACTGCAGCTGACCACAGACAAAAAAATGAAGGTATAGATCAGAAAAAAACAGTGTATGATGGTTTAACGTGTTTAATTTTAAATGAACGCAGAGATCATGGCGTCGTAGGTTCCCGTATGATCCGTCAGACGTGGTGTCCCGGGTGGTGTGGGGGTGGTGTTAATAACATAGGTCCCTTATTATACTGGCTGTGGGCTTCGGAAATATCTAGTATGTTGATCCATTACAGGAATGAAGGACATTGAGGTATATTCTACAAAGCCTGGGTGGGGAGTTGGGTTGCAGTGTCAACTTTCAGTGGGTACCGTACGTAGTTCAAGGCCAGCGGCCTGGACTCTAGTCATGGGCCCTCCCTCCCTCCCCCCATGACGATTTCGTTGGGAATGGGGCCGCAACAGGAGGAATCCTGGAATAGGTTGAAAGAAACGACCGGGGAAACGACTATATACGTTCATATACGTTAAATATTTTATATTTAATGCCATTGGCTGCACTCAAAACAATTATCGCCACAACGTTGGTTGGTTCGAGCCCAACATTCCATTGACATTCCTTCAATACATTTTTCGAGCAGAAAATTGTTGAATTTTTATTGAAATGTATGCCTGCTGTTCATGTTTCGATACGGAGAGGGTGGAGCGAACTTGCAAGTTTGGAAGTGGGGGAAGGGGAGGGGAATGGCCACTGAAAATGAAACTTTACGCCGTATGCACCAATGCAAGATGACGGTGGCAGAGCTACCGTAACTCCCCCTCCCCTCTCCGCCCTCCCTGAGATAAACGCCTTTAATATAGGGAAGATCATAAGGTGTTTTCGAGTAAAGGTACCTTAGGCCTATCTTACGACTTCAAACATTGCTTAAGTTTTGCGAACACTTAACCCTAACAGCAGGGAACGTCCGAATACATCAGCTCCTTGATAACAGCGGAAACTAACCAGTTAGGAAATGACCAAATAACGGCAGCGTATGGCTCGATCGGCACCATCTCGCTAAACCCATGCATCCACTGATTTTCCGCTAAACCCATCCACTGATTTTCAGCCCCAAAGTATAGAACTATACAAGGCTATTTCCTAACGATCCCATTACCCCCCCCCCCCTTCCCTTCAGCACCACCCCCTCACCGACCACTGAAATATGTTCCTCCACTGGATAATTATCCCACAATAAGCTATAGGCCTAGGCCTATATATATATAATCCGCCACAGTACTGTTAGCGTGGTACGTTGGTCCATTACAAATTAGAGTACCCTAACATTTAATTCCCGACCACTTGGCTGCGACCTAAGGTCATTACGACAAACGGGTTTATGTGTATTATTACAATCGGTTCTGGCAGAAACGGTGACGACTTCAAACTCTCAATAAAATGATCTCGAAATGATTCTACGAATTGACCCAAAAATAACCAGAATGCTTAGATTATGTTTTTTCTCTTTTAATTGTCAAAACTCTGGTAATTTTCATCGGAACTAGTACCACGTTTACGGTGAAATCCATTAGGTGGTTTTTGTGCGGATCAAACAAGTACCGGGTTTTCAAGTTTTCAAAATATTGACCACTTGCCTCTAAATATTAATTGGTGGGTGTGGTTTACCTTTCACAGTCCCGCCTTATTACACACGTTTTTCACAATTATTGTCGGTTTTAAAACTTGAAATCTCTAGCAAAATGCCTCGTTGTGAAGCTGGAAAGGAATGTTTTATAACCGCAACAAGTGATCCTCCGAGACCAATCTTGGCTTCGATTTTCTCTGTGGCAGAGGTGGTTTATTTTTTATTATTAACGTCCATTTCTTTCAAAGGAAAGCTTTCTAGTTTTACTTGTACATCTCTCCCTCTCTCTCCCTCTCTCTCTGTCGGATTCTGTTCCTTCAGGATAACTTAATTATCAGCTTAAATTAAACTAAGCGCTGAGAAATCCCAAAAGGCCTTAATAAATTCGTTTGCAACCTTGTCAGCGGGTCATGTATCTGGTCTGGGTACGGCATTGTCCCAACAAGGTTTGGCCCGCATTTTATCACTTCAGACTAAGTTAGGTAGGACGACTAAACCAGGGAGCTGCCAGGCTAGAGTCAGCTCCCTGACTAAACCATTCTCACGTCTGAAGGAAATGAGTGTCCTTCCTATTAACGAAAAATCTGCAACCAACAACTTCAACAAGCAAGCTGGTCTTAATTTAATAAATCGAGTAATCAATTCATCGTTTTTGTAGGCTACTCTTAATTCAAAGATCATCTCTTTGCCTATTGCTCTTTTCACTGCACTTTAATAGTATTTTATAGCCAAATATTTTATAGGTCTGTTGGGGGTTTCAAATGTTTCAGTTGCCGTGGGCACCTTGCTAAATGATTGGGTTTTGAGTCTTGAGTGTAAGTTCCACCGAGAGGCAGCGGCCGAGACGACAACTCGATGTACCCCGAGTCCGGCAATGTACTCGAGTCCCTCTTTTTAGTGAGTGACTCAGATGCATGTAAATCAGAAATACAAAAAAACATCTAGATTTAATAATAGAAGAAAACAAAAAATATCCAATGATCTCTATTGCCTGATTTAGGCCTATCATACGGTACCTTGTTGTGGGTCTATGTTTCAAAACTAGGTAATTCAATCGAACTATGAGTCTACCACAAGTGTTTAAAAAAACGAAGTTAATTTTTCTTCTTCTGAACTTTTGCCTATGCACCACCAAGCTATTCGTGTTCAGTTACAGTGAACCGTTATTTAGCTAAAAAACACCGCATTGGTCAGTATAGGTCTAACTCAATTGTCAAAACATCAGTTCACACGCACCCTAATTATGAACTGTACTGTGAAAAACTATATCTCCCCACAATTTGGGATCGGACTGTTATCGACCACGCAGCATCCACAATATCAGGTCAGATCAGGGAATAATGTCAGGGCCGGTTGACCTTACAGACATTACTGCTCTCTGGTCAGATTGGCATTAATTTAACCCGACGTCGCAACAAAACTGTAGTTTAAGATTGAAGAAGAATTGAAGAAGCCTCCCAAGAAAATATAAAAAAACACATGGGTTCTGACACCAAACACCGGCAGCATACATGCCACGGGCAGCACCATCGCGCCAACTCGATCCTGCAAGTTCCCAGACCCAAATGATCCTCTTTCGATCGGACCGTTAAGACATTGGGGTCAGTGTGTAGTTGCACCGTGATATGTAGCCATGCATGACACTGCAGGAGGACATCTCCACCATTTATCCCCGGCAGAACAAACTACCGTATAGGCCTACTGCGACGAAAAGGTGTAAAGTGTTTATCAAATATTTGAAAAGGAAGCATCACAGAGTCGATACTTGTATTATAACCGACAGATGATACTTTGCACATGCCAGTGTATGACTACATATCTCAGTGTATTATAGGTTTATTACCGGCAGACGTACACCTCTCGGTGTATACGTGGTCTGCTTATTACCGGCAGACTATACACATCTCAGACTCAGTGTATAGGTCGTCTGCTTATTACCGGCAGACTATACACATCCCAAACTCAGTGTATAGGTCGTCTGCTTATTACCGGCAGACGTACACCTCTCGGTGTATAGGTGGTCGGCTTATTCAAGACCGGCAGACTACACATCTCAGACTCAGTGTATAGGTCGTCTGCTTATTACCGGCAGACTATACACATCTCAGAATCAGTGTATAGGTGGTCTGCTTATTACCGGCAGACTATACACATCTCAGACTCAGTGTATCGGTCGTCTGCTTATTACCGGCAGACTATACACATCTCAGAATCAGTGTATAGGTCGTCTGCTTATTACCGGCAGACGTACACCTCTCGGTGTATAGGTGGTCGGCTTATTCAAGACCGGCAGACTACACATCTCAGACTCAGTGTATAGGTCGTCTGCTTATTACCGGCAGACTATACACATCTCAGAATCAGTGTATAGGTCGTCTGCTTGTTACCGGCAGACGTACACCTATCGGTGTATAGGTGGTCGGCTTATTACCGGCAGACTATACACATCTCTGACTCAGTGTATAAGTCGTCTGCTTATTACCGGCAGACTATACACCTCTCGGTGTATAGGTGGTCGGCTTAATCAAGACCGGCAGACAACACATCTCAGACTCAGTGTATAGGTCGTCTGCTTATTACCGGCAGACGTACACCTCTCGGTGTATAGGTGGTCGGCTTATTACCGGCAGACGTACACCTCTCGGTGTATAGGTGGTCGGCTTATTCAAGACCGGCAGACTACACATCTCAGACTCAGTGTATAGGTCGTCTGCTTATTACCGGCAGACTATACACATCTCTGACTCAGTGTATAAGTCGTCTGCTTATTACCGGCAGACGTACACCTCTCGGTGTATAGGTGGTCGGCTTAATCAAGACCGGCAGACTACACATCTCAGAATCAGTGTATAGGTCGTCTGCTTATTACCGGCAGACGTACACCTCTCGGTGTATAGGTGGTCGGCTTATTACCGGCAGACTACACATCTCAGAATCAGTGTATCGGTCGTCTGCTTATTACCGGCAGACGTACACCTCTCGGTGTATAGGTGGTCGGCTTATTCAAGACCGGCAGTCTACACATCTCAGACTCAGTGTATAGGTCGTCTGCTTATTACCGGCAGACTATACACATCCTAGACTCAGTGTATAGGTCGTCTGCTTATTACCGGCAGACGTACACCTCTCGGTGTATAGGTGGTCGGCTTATTACCGGCAGACTATACACATCCCAGACTCAGTGTATAGGTCGTCTGCTTATTACCGGCAGACTATACACATCCCAGACTCAGTGTATAGGTCGTCTGCTTATTACCGGCAGACTTACACCTCTCGGTGTGTAGGTCCGGCGGCTTATTACCGGCAGACGACAGTTACGGTACATATCTGTAGGCCTATTTATAGGTCGGCGGCTTTCATCTCAGAGTTTGGGCGGATTCAGTGTGGGTCGATATAATCGATACTTCCTCCTCTCATTATTAGTTGAACTTCCCAGGAATGGAAGGTTAAGGATTACCGTTAACAATAACAATATGAATCATTCTCCTTTTGCTTAGATGCAGGGTCGGAATTAGTTGTAAAGGAAGTCTGACGTCATGTTAACAGTAGAAACCAGTTATAACCCCTTTCTTATCTGAGTCCATACTATGACTCTAGCATGATCATTGTGGGCTGGTCAGTTTGACCCACGGTGCCGTGACATATGGCACCGTAAGTTGTTTGACGTTGGGAGCCCGGGACGGCTTTTCTTAAAAAAAATGTAGGGGAATGTATACAGATAATTTAGAAACATAAGGCACGGTATTCACTATTAGGCCCCTATTTACAGCAAGGTAACAAAGTTCGGAGTACTTACCAAAAAGTATCCAATTTGACCTTATTAAATATGCAAATTAGGTCTTCAATTTGTATATATATAGCCTATATATATATATATATATATAAATATATATGTATATAGCCTATATATAGCCTATATATAGGCTATATATATAGGCTATATATATATATATTTATATAAACACACACATATCAATATATACTCTATATATGTTCGTGACTGATGGATGACTGTGCCAGTCGGTTTCATTTAATTTTGTTTGTGGTTGTTAAGGTCTACTATTTTCCAACACGTAGTCTCCCCTTCTATTCACGCTTGAACCAGGGAGCTGCCACTAGTGGCAGCTCCCTGCTTGAATTATTTCTTTCTTTCTTCCACAAATTCATGATTAATGGAGGCAACGCCGTTAATGAGTGGTCCATAGATCAATAGTCATTTTATCATCAAGGGAAGAGATTACCTTCTAGATAAACTGGTTTGTATGCGCTAGCGACTTATACAACAATACCACTACCAGCAACGACGGTCAGATCAAAGCGCTCGAAGGCGTAGAGTATAATACTCTTTCATAAAAAGGCTAACCTATATAATTAATAGTGATTCAAGTGAACCGCAAATCGTTGAGCGCTATACATACAAGCGAGTGAAGAGCAAGGGACAATAAATTTCAGGCCTTGTAAAATTTTGTAGTATGACTATTGGCCGAGGATATCACCATATAATATTACATGGGCGGCCTGTTGTAACTGGCCGGATCGCTTCTCGGACTTTTGGCTAAGATGTGTACCATCTGTGGTGTTAATGACGGCCCGCACTGGTTAACTTAATGGTGAGGCAATGTCCTCCAACAGAGCCAAGCGCTACACAAGTTTACGTGGCACTACACCCGGCCCAATGTCCAAACAAAATGGGGATGAGAAGTGGATCAATTGGCTTTTGAAGCCGTTGTTTGGTTTTCTCGGGAGGATTTTCTTAAAAAAAAAACAGTTGTAACTGGTTACAGATAAATAGTTCAAGAATATCACGTATGCAAGAATATAGTTACCGGTGTACCACAAATACTATATAAGATAAAGTTTGCCATCCACGGTTTTCGCGAGCGGTATCGAGCGGTAGCGGCGCGATATAGCCTCAGCCTGTCGATTCACCGATTTACGACCGGGAGGTAATTTTCAGGAGCTAAACAATCGGGGTTAAGCAGCGCAGTGTCGAGCTCCGCGTTAGAGAGTCGAGACATCTCTGCTTTTGCCAAGTCGCGAGAAGAAATCTCAGTTTATTAATCAGTAACAAAAAGGGGGGGGGGAATAACCGGCCGCGGCGATCATTGGAAGTCGGCATGATGCTGATCGAGCATGCATCGTCGTGTCGAACGACATTTGGGACACTCAGCAGGGAAGACAAAATACAGTATGCCGACTGATGGTAAGGATGAGGGTGACATAAGGGTGGGCCGGGACGATGTAATATTGGGTGACTCGTAAGCCGGCTGGTCCGGGACGATGTAATGGTGGGGTGGAGTAAGGGTGGGGGCTGATTTAAGAGTGGGGTATAGTAAGGGTGGGGCCGGGGATGAAGTAAGAGGGAGGTAAAGGGTGTGGATGAAATACAGGAGGGTGTTCACGATGAAAGTGGTCCATCGGACCCTTTTGTCGTTCTCGTTTCTCGTCATCGCTATTCTTAGTTTGGTATTCTCGTTAATATTTAATGACGACAACTAAGGCTGGCGACTCTCGCTTAGCGTACAATACTCTAGGCCTATTGAGAAGGGGAGGCACACTATATTGCTCTTGGAAAGTTTGAGCATCGTTCATGGACAAATTAGTTTAATCAGATAGTTGAGGGCTCCCTCCATTAATGATGTTAACCTTAATGGAAGTTCTTTCATCGCAATTCATTTTGTTCTATAGGCCTATTACAGAAATAGATTCTCTAGGCCTATATTAGATTTACAGCAGTAACGTGTATAAGTTTAATGAATCGTGGTCGTGGGAGGGCCTAGTGTCAAGCAGCAGCAACCGGCTGTGTTGGCCGGCATACAAATTAACGAAATAAATTGACCGACCGTTCTACATGGGTGATCTTAATCTACAACTAACTTCGGCCTGCTCTCTAATTGTACGTGAAGGATCTAGGAGGAGGAATACACAGTTTGCAACAAACTTCATTAAGGCCACGTGACCGGCCATAAAATGGATGGAAATGGCGTTTGACCTGCCCGTTCACCTTTGTTTGTGAACTTTCTAATAATGTATTATAAGTAGTTGGGTCGCCACATTTTTTGTGTACAGTCACAACCTGAAACCGAACTAATAACATTCTATAAGTTTGTTCACCGCCTTTGTGTATTATAGTAGTCACAAACCGAACAACTAGCATATAGGCCTACTGTTATAGGTTGAGATGCCACTTTCTTTATGCAGTACAGTCACAACCTGAACCGAACTAATAACATCCCTAGGGCCCTACTACTGCCACATTATGTACAGTCACAACCCCAAACCTAACTACTAAACTAACATACTACCAGTAGGCCTATACGGGTTGGGTCGCCACATTTTTTTTGTACTAGTCACAACCCGGAACCGAACTAATAACACTATTATTAGTTCCCTGTCCTACGAGCAGCCGCGTTTGTTGCAATCATGATCTGAAGCTTACTACATTGGAACTGAGACGTCTTTGTGGTGATCTTTTGCAGACTGAGACGGTCTTTAAATTGTCCATGGTTTTGATAGGCTGACGTCTCAATATTCGCACAATAATCGTACCAGAGGTCATAGTCCTAAGCTTCACAGGGATTTTTCCAGGTTAGGTAACAGAAATTAGTTCTTCTTTTCACAGAGACTGTGGTATAGATGAGTGGAATGACTTGCCTGAGTCATTGGTGTATGCTTGTATATAGTGTGAATGCCATCAAGAATGGTATTGATGCCTATTTTTCTGATATTGGTAGAATTTAGGGTATTTGTGGTTCAGGATCCTTTATCACGAGGACACTGTCCTTTCTGATCCTTATTATCTATACTATACTATTAGGTTGGGCCGCCACATTCTTTGTGTACAGTCACAACCCCACACCGCGAACTAATAATATCATATAAATTGGGTTGTCGCGTTCTTTTTTTGTACAGTCACAACCCGAAACTGAACTAATAACTATGTCTGCTGGGACGCAACGTTCATTCAAGGAAGTATAACGACTATAAAATACCTAAGCAGACATGATGGGGGTTAAAACTCTCTCACACACACCCACAAACACCCACAAACACCCACGCACACAAGAATTTTGGGGGACTCAACACGGGAGAAAACTTTTTACGTCACCTCCCCCCCCCCCAAAAAAAAATGGAAATCCATTACGCGGAGTCCTGGATCTTCAATTCTGCTATATAATGTATGCTAAGCTTTCAATAAATGGAACCATGAGGTGAATCAAACTCCTCTCTGATGCTGAGCAGGAACATTAATCACAGTTCTTGAGTTGATATTGTAGCAACATTTGTTCGGTGCCAATAATTCAATCAGGGGTGTTTATAATGCGTTTATCTGCTCCATGGTGCGTGAAGTTTTCACACGTCCATCGGTCACGGCGATACCACGCTGCGCGCTCGACGTTGAACTGGTATCAACGGTTATGATTCTTAGGCCGCTCGTGTGTGGTCCCGCCGCGCAAAAATAATAACCATAACAACAAATGTTACAAAAACTCATAACTATATAGACGCCGGTAAGTGGTATAGGGGAACTCGATCAAGATCTACCCTTTGGGTTAGTTGGCAGTCACGCTGTGCCATCACATGGTGCCGCCCGCGACCACGTAGGGAAAGCGGAGGCCTAAGGAATTCTTCAGGTGATGAAATTAACTTGCCTGGCAAAAGTCATCTCGTTGTTTACACGAACAGATCATGAAACAAGTGTCACCCGTTATGTACTTTCCAAAGACAAAAGGTCGCCAACCATTTGTTTTTTTCCAACCAAAGGCCGCAATTTATTTTGAAAATGCTTGGCCCGGGACTTACATGCATGGAATGTAATGGTATTAATTTGGAAGTGTAAAAACAGAAAAGTGATATAGGCTATATGATAATGATGGAACATAGTATAGGCCCTAATAATAGGATATAAATAAACTGTTGCTTGTCTAATGTAGTTAATGGGGAGGGGGGTGGGGGATTTGCTTGGTCTCGGATGCTCAGGACTCGGTCTTGGTCTCGGATGTTGTGGACTCGACGACTACAACACTGCTAAGCGGGTCAGTTACCAAATGCGAATGGCACTTTGAACATGCTGCATAGTAAGATTGAATAAGGCCAAATACAACTAACGGTATCAATTTTTTTTCTTCAAACAGAATGTTTCGTCGAGGGTAGTTTAGACTTCCTGGCGCAGGTTAGCCATAGTGCCATAATGAAAGCTTAGCTTGGGGGTACGGGTGGGGGTCGGGGGTGATAAACATGGAATATTTAGGCCAACTAGGTGTAAAAATCGTGCCATCTCTGTTTGTTTGTTTGTTTGTGAGAGCAAGGTGAGGGAGGAGTCACATTGGAGGGGTGTCCCACTCTTATCACTGAAAGGAATTTTATCGTTGTCGTATACTTTTTTATTGAGGAACATGGCCACTGACCATACGTGAATGTGGACCCAGACGAAGTTGTGCGCGCCTTACGCGCTAGTACTTTGATATCGAACGCTGCGCATTCGACGATACTTAAAGCGCATATCATTATAGCCTCAAAGAGAAGCTGCGCGCGAAGGACGGAAAACGTTTAATGTGTTTTTTATGGCATTGTGGGGCCGATTTTCACATCATTATAATGTCATGCGTAGAATAGAATTTCTGCGAGGCGAGAACAAACAATAATACATCAACGTTCCTGGCAATGTTTGGTCAGTAGCCTATCATGACAATTATAATGTCAGTGTTT
>JAODAG010316796.1:0-12022 GCA_027574785.1 Orphnurgus asper | reverse complement strand
TGTGCTCTTCCGATCTGTAAGTGAACTATTTGTACATATTTGTACATGTACGGTACCTAACCCCCCCCCCCCTCCTACTTCCAGCCAATTAAACAATCGCCCAAAGCGCAAATGACTCGAATTCCAAACTAAAGCACACAGTGCCAGATCTATCCCCCTTAATTAATGTGTGTACTACAATAATTATTAATGTTAATATAAAGTACAACATATATCCTCCTTTTGATTTGTCGGTAACTGTGTATACTACAATTAATGTTATTAACAAAGTACAACATCTTTCCTCTTGATTTTCGTCTCTTTCTGATCAGCGTTCATCTTTTCGGGGTATAGCGTCGGAGGTGTTTTGGGTGTGTTTCTGTCGACCTTCGCTCTGAGTATACCGGCGTACCCATCCCACGTAGGAGAAGACGGATACCCGTCGTCCGATGTCCGTGACGTCAACTACCTCGGTGCCTGGTGGCTCGGCTACATCGTCATCGGAGTGATGTTGTTGATCGCAGTCCCCTTTTACTTCGTGCTCCCCCGTAAGCTTCATAAAACAACCGAACGGCTCCGGGAGGACGCAGAAGAGGCGAGGAAGCTGGCAGCCTCGAACGAGGATGACACGGTGGAGGAAGACACGGATGGTGCAGTGAATGAAGGGATCCTCCAGCAGATCTCGCAGTTTTTAAGAAGTAAGTCACTTGATATGCATTTAATTAACTAATAACACAAAACAAGTATTTATGTGGAGATGGCAATCTTACAACCAATTGAAATTGGTTAAGCATATAGACAGTTCGTAGATGATGTAATCCTCTAGACTTTCCATGCAACCTCGCTCCATAGACTTTTTTAATGGAACACCTCGTGCTGAGGTTGCAGTGAACATTGGCATGCAATAACCCTTAAGAACTGGCAAGATTCTTCCAGATCTGTCTGGCGAGAGCAATGGCGAACACGTCTTGACTGGTTCACGCAAGCCTCAACACTCCTCTGTGCTTAATGCTTGAGCATTTCCGTTATGTGAACAAATATATATGCTATGGCGGCTCGGACGTCATCGAACCACTGCGGAAGACACCTGCGGCCATCTGATTTTAATTATTACAGCAAGTTTATAATCGCCAAATGTCTCATTATTTGACAAACCAGGTTTAACATTCCATAAAGATTAACCCGGTTTATGAAGAAATAACATGGCTTTATCCTACGTATATACGTCACCAGCTATGATCATGGCGCTCGGACGAACTGTCCGCAACGTAACAATCGTGTTCTTGACCCTCTCCGCCTCGGCCCAACTAGCGACGTTCTCTGGACTTCTGTTGTTCGGAGCGAAGTATCTGGAAGTTCAATTCTTCCTTGACCCGGTGTTCTCCTCGCTTCTGTTTGGTGAGTATGGATGAGCCAGTGATGAGCGTAAACGCTTGTTTACCAGTCACTGACTTCAAACTTCTAACTGACGCCACGTCATTGTATATAATGGCTCTAGGTAAACGCAGAGAACGGATTGAATTGCACGTTAGGCTAAAGGAGGGCTGAATAACGAGAACAAAATACTGTTCATGTAAAAAACCCCAGAACATGTCATTATATACTGTTGCAGTTCAATATTTGTGTATTTTTCTTTTGGCGTCCCCCTTTAAAACTTGTCTGAATGGGAAATGTGAAAGTCGTGATGACGTTAGAATCTATGATCTAACCATCGAAGTTACCATATAATAGGCCTACCTTATCATTTTTTAAATGCTATTATTATTATTATTATTTTTTTTGGGGGGGTATGCAACCTAAAGGGTTGACTTTACATATATCAAGCCCCCCTATAACCCTTCTGTTCTGGCAGTTTGTTAGTATATGTGCTTACTTGGAAATTAAAACAGTGAATTTATATTTCCTACGTGACTTTGATTGTAGCGATATAAGTACCGTAGCTGATCGAATAGTTGTTTAAGTTGTTATGTTAGACTTGTATTGCAGCCGCCTTAGAAAAGAAAGATTAACCCCCAAAATCCTTTTGATATGTTATTCACTGAAAAATGCATAAAATATATTGCATTTTTTTTTAATTTTCAAGATATCCCGCTTTAAACCTTTGATTAATGACCTTAATGATCTCTGATGTAGTCGGTTTTTAATGTAAACGTTATTGTTTTATGAAGCCTTTTCGACTATTTTGAACAACTCTGCTATAACCTAAGTATTTCCTGAGGTAATCTAGGGCAAACACCCATTTTCCTTTGAAACATTTTAATCTATTTGTTTGTACATATATAGTATATAGTAAATATAGTGTGCGGACGAACTGATAGTTGTAGACTTGATGTTTAAAGGATAATATCTCGAGAACTAAAGAGGTTATTAAGGTACAGTACAATAAACGATGCCAGACATAAGTATGATTAGAAACCACCTAACATGGCAAAGAGCACAATACTACGGGAAGCTCGATAGGGTCATAGAACGAAATAAATTGAACTAAGCCTATTATAATGAAAGCTGTAAGAAAAGAAAAAAAACATTGCGTTGACTAATGCTAATGTTACACGAGGGCGTTAATCAACATGAGAGCAGTGAGCTGCCACTAAGACGCAGCTCCCCGATGAGCGGTCATGTCACTGCACGATGTACGTAACGAAACTGTTACAAATTAAAGCCTTTTCCAAGCCTGTTCCAAGACAGAATTAAATCAGTATAAACAATAGGAATTGTTCGTTAACCCCGGAATGAAATAAATTAATGTATGTTGTACCGCGGAAGAGTTCTCCTCAAAAAATCCTCTTCTTTGACTGAGGGTCAGTTTTGAGTACCGTATAGTTTGTCCCCGGCCGGTGTCGTAGTCTATCTTGTCCACCACCAGGTATCGCGATCATCCCCGGCGGTTTGGTGGGTAACCTCGCAGGTGGGTGCCTCGTCGAGAGATTTGGCAAAACTACAGAACGGATCGGATACTTGCTACTCTTCTTTACCTTCGTCACCCTCCTCCTCGACCCGTTCCTCCTCTTGCTGGGCTGCCCCAGTAGAGTCGTGGCCGGTGTGACGGAGCCTGCCTACGGCATCGACGACACGATGGCGATAGATTTAGACGCAACATGTAACGCGGATTGTGACTGTGATGTGGATTTCGAGCCGATCTGCGGGTCCGATAACGTGACCTATTTCTCCCCCTGTCTTGCGGGATGTTCAGAGAGGTCATATGACGGCAACGTGATGGTATTGATAGGCTTTAAATCATACTCTTTCGGCTGATACGGTACTTCACCAAAATTCCGTCATCTGCGATGCAGAGTTTTCAATGTCATATCCAATAGGGCGAATTATTCCTTGAAATGTGGTCTCAGCTCTACTATATACTGTGTCTGCGATTAATATGAATATACCTCTTTGGATAATTTATTTCCTGTTTACGGAAATTTCATAGTTTCGATCCTACCCTTTCTATGAATATAGGCCTTATGTCTTATTCTATGTTTGTATCATTTATTTTTGTATAATTTATTACATGTTCAATTTGAATAATGATAATATGAATAACAATAATAATATGAATAGATGAATATGATAATGTTCCCTTCCCCTGGGATTGAACTCAATTGTACCAACATGCTTCATGGCTCAATTGGTAGGGCGTCTGCGCGGTAAGCATTATATATGCCTATAGGCCTATATTTACATTCGATCTGTTCATTCTTACATCATTGATGATATCAAGTATAGCCTTTCCGTTGCTTTCGACCGACAGCGTTTTTCAGAGTGTGGATGTATTTCCAACGATCCAGCGTTTCAGAGTGCAGTGGATGGCAGCTGCCCCATCGAACCATGCAGTTCCTGGATAATATATTTCTCGGTGGGCCTGCTTCAGTCTGCTATTGTTACTTTGGCTGCTATTCCTGGTTTCATGATCGGAATTAGGTGAGATTCCCATCAATACTCACGTTGAGTCAAATGTAATAATAATCATCAGTTTTAAAAGTACCACTTGACTCGTCCGATCACTATACTTCAGTCGCTTTCATCCTCAGCAAGAAAAACGGTAAGTTTACACAAACCGTATATATATATGGTAAGTTTAATACAAACCGTTTATATACGGTAAGTTTTTTACAAACCGTATACAGAAAGTTTGCAAACCGTATGTATACGGTACGTTTATACCGACCGAATACAGTAACTGTATACAAACCGTATACGGTAAGCTTATTCAAACCGTATACGGTAAGTTTACACAAATCGAGATAAACTCTCTTGCAAGAATGCACGACGGTTGGTTTTCCCTCTTGTTCTTCCAACACCTTCCCTTATGCCTATGCCGAGTAACACACCGAGTTGTGGAACTGGTACCGTAATTTGCTTAATTATATTGAATTCGTATGATGTACTTGTGCTTAATTTTAATGACGTTCCTCCTGAGATTTCAAATCTGATCTATTGACCGGTTGTTTCACCCTCGTATCACTCCGCCCGTCTCTGAATCTGGGCCGATGAAGTCCGCAGTCGGTACGATAATATGATGCTTTTACTTAAACAGTTAATACCGAAGTCCACGGCTTAAATCCGAAGCTCACTGCTTTAATTAATTAGCGACTCTCACCGGCTGTAAAAATGTAGGTGGGACGGGAACTGCCCCCTCCGATACCCATACGAATCCCGTCTAATTTGTTATCACCTTCACAGGACTATTCTGCTGAAATGATGGTTTCCAACTTTTTCACAAACAAATCGTTCTTCTCTTCTTTATTCAAAGAGTCGTTCAGGAACAAGATCGGTCAATTACTCTCGGTTTCAGTAATTTCATGAGCAAAGTCTTAGGTAAGAAAAGCGGGTCTCCTTCGTAGGTGAGCACGAAATCAGGGAGAGATGGTCATCTTCTCCGCCGAAAGCAATGGTCATGTTTGACTTACTTTATCTCCTGTCTCCCTACTTACTTAAGAAAACCCACCCAAGAAAGAACTTGGAGACTATTATAAACCAATTGTTTATTTTCTTCTGAACTTTACAACTGGTAGGCCTAATCATGGAATTTATATGAACGACTCACCTTGGGTACCATTTACTGGGGGGGGGGGGGATAATGGCCATTTATATATAACGTTCGCTATACGAAATGAGTTGTATATATTATGTAATGATGACGCCGCGGAGGGAAGCTCGGGACTCCTGGCAGAGGGAGGGGGGTGGTGGTAGTAGGGGCCCTTAGATTTAGGAACCCAGTGACCAGGAATAGTTCTGAATAATGTGCCGTTTACGTACAAGTCGCCGAGTGGGCTGTGTCATTGTACTCAGTTTCCAGTGGGGGTTCCAGTCCAGGCCACTCGGGCTTCTTGCCACCATATTCTAACCTCCCTTGCTATTTCTAACAATTTTCAATCATCCGTTTAACTAATCAAAATAAATTAGTTAACAAAATCATTTGTTTTGTCCAAGGTCCAATGACTCCCTGAAGGAACAGGCTTCGCCAGTTCGACCAGGAGCTATACTATTAACACGAACGCATTTCGTACCACTCGTTGAGTAAACGTATGAAGTTTTTATTGACATGATTTGTGTGTGCTTTTTTAAAAACTGTTTATATAAATTTATAGGTACCATTCCTGGTCCCATCATTTACGGGGCATTCATAGACCTCCCTTGCCTGGCACGCTTGCGGAACAGCTGCGACCCCGACGGTACGGGGAACTGTCTCGTCTACGACAACGAAAGACTTCGATTCAGTTACAACGGCGTCACCGTAACATTGCGAGTGCTGTTGATGATATTTACCTCGATTGCCGTAATTACCATACGGAGAAAGAACAAACAGGTAACACCAGAATGCAGAGATGGAGGGGGGGGGGGGATCTGGGGTTAATCTTCACCCCAGCCTCTACTCCAGATAAGTGATGTTGATGATGTATAACATATATGACATCGTACCTAAGTTTGCCGTATGTACAATACGGAGAAATGCCAAAACAGGTAACAAAAAGTAGGCTTCGAAAAGGGAGGGAGTATGGGGGATTTATCCCACAACCACAGATAAATATTCTATTTCGATCCTTTGATAAAACCATCAAATGTCACTGTTACGTAATTCGCTATAACGGGATAGCCACCTGGTGATATATCAATGCCATTAAAATGGTCAATTAACATACCGCTTTTTATCAAGTATTTCCTGTTTACGGAAATTTCATTATGTTTCGATCCTACTTTCTATCAATTAATCTATTTTTGTATACTTTATTTCTGCATAACGTTCTACGGTACCTGTTTACTCTCCTACTTTTCAATCTGGACCATTTCATTCTGTTTCGATGCTACCAGCCCATGACTATATAACTATGTCTATCCTAATTTTATTTTTCCCCACTTCCAGGCGAAGCAGAAAGCGATTCTATCCAGCGGGGCAGGGGACGGTATCAAGATGGAAATTCGAGAGAACGGTATCGATAATAAAGCTCTGGACGTTGACAACTGAAACACGATACGATATAATGACATGGTCTACCAAATACCGCGGTGTGAACCGGAAAGGACGCAGTTCGGTAACGATACATTTTTTTTTAAGAATAGTCACCAGAGAAAGAACACTGGCACGACGACTATACTGAGGGACTGAGGGACTGAGGGCGGCATTTATATCTCGGCACTACATCACGCTAACAGGATCCATTCCGTTCCCCCCAATTGCAGAGATTGTTGGGTCGTGTAGTGCCACGTATAGGCGAGCCTCGCGTGTAGGGGACAGATCCACCACACACACACACAAAACAATGCAGGCCGTCCCAAATACGAACTGATACTACACACAGCAAAAGGGCCGAGAAGCGATGTGAACGACACTAGTTTAGGAAAAGTCACCGAAGTAAGGAACTCGGGCAAGAAAACCAAACTGACGGCACCATGTGACGCATCGGCACCACCATCGTATCGACGGATGCACTTCCCAGCATATGTCCAATTTCGAGTTATGTATGTAGTGCCACGTAACGTGTATACCGCATGACTCCTGTAGGGGAACCGACCCGACACAAAGACCAGTGTCCCCCAAACAGTTCGTCCCAAACACGAATCGATACTGTGCGTGGTCGTATAGCCACGGTCGAGAGCCTAAGCTAAATTTTAAAACTTTGAACTTCACGTAGCGTTTTATGTTGGTGGCGACTACCGCCGGTGTATATCACGATTACTGATTATCTGTTAACAGGATATTTCCATCCATATAAAGACATAGGCCTAGATAATTATTGTCCATGACAGTACAAAGTACAGTAGGTTTTTTTTGCATGACTTTCTTTTTGAACTCAATATACGATTTGATAAGTGTTTGGGCAAATACTTGTTTTTAATTCAACTTCAATTCCTGTAAACTTTCTATCCATATAAAAGACATACCGGTAGATAAAATTGTCCATGGCAGTAAAATGTTACAGTACGATTTTTTGTATGACTTCAAATCATTTTTTTAATTCAACTTGAATTTCTGTAAACTTTCTATCCATATAAAAGACATAGATAAAATTGTCCATGGCAGTAAAATGTTACAGTACGATTTTTTGTATGACTTCAAATCATTTTTTTAATTCAACTTGAATTTCTGTAAACTTTCTATCCATATAAAAGACATAGATAAAATTGTCCATGGCAGTAAAATGTTACAGTACGATGTTTTGTATGACTTGAATTCAATATACGATTTTATAAGAGTTTGGGCAAATCATTTTTTTAATTCAACTTGAGTTCCTGTAATCTTTCTATCCATATAAAAGACATATATAGATAAAATTGTCCATGGCAGTAAAATGTTACAGTACGATTTTTTTGGTGTGACTTTATTTTGAATTCAATATACGATTTTATAACAGAGGCAAATACTGTTTTTTTTTTTAATTCACTGATTCCTGCGAACTTTCCAATTTGATAGCTATCATATCATATTTTACTTTTAACCTTATTACGGTGTTCCAGCTCCATGAAACTCTATAGTCATATCCTAACGTTCTTTGGAAAGCTGTGAGATGTTTTTTCTTTGTTGTTAGCACCCATCCTCAAATTAATTATCATTTGGATGGGGGAAGGGTGGGGATGAAACGAACAAATATAAGAGGTGGCGTGTTTGCAAAATGTTTTCAATACAAACTTATCAGCTTGTTATTCGGGAGAAGGGTGATAGAAGGGTGATCCCAGCTTGATCTGAGGCGACGTTCCCAGCCCTTCCCCCTCCCCCTCTTTCTTACCCCCTCTCTCGACGACAACAATCAACTCACGCGATTGCCGAGATGACAGTTCGATTGGGCATCGATGCGTAAAATTGGGAATTTTAATGCACTCTTTTAATCTGCGTTATGCGCTGCAAATTATGGAAACAAATGACTCGACACGCTGCATCTGAAACATACACAGTCGTAATCATACATACAAACAGTAATGAAATTTTAATAAGATATTTGTCGAGAGTTTTATTTGCTCTCCGTAACGTAGCCGCGACATCCATTACACTAACCCCTGCTATATCCGATGAGGTTTCAAAGTAAAGCATACAATCTCCGAAAGTAAATTGTTATAAAACGCAAATATATAGTCACCGTATAGGGTTTCTGTGTCGAAGTATTATTGTACACTTCATCACTCGGAAATGGATGGTCGTTAATTGGATCAATGTACGTACAATAGTTTCCTCGAAAAATCGTTGAGTTGGCTAAAACTCTTCCTGCAGGTCGATCGATTCGACTATGATGTGGATTCGCTCTAAGACTAGGTTTGGTGGTAAACAACTACGTAACTGAGAAAATTAAGGAGACGAGAAATTAGTTCCCTTCGGTGACGGAACTTTTGTCCGACCCCACCCTAGGCATATAAAGTTTCTAATATCAGACGTAACCCCTGTGACTTCATCCGCCAACCCCCTCCCCATGACAATTTCTGTTTAAATCTGTATATCTCTACATAGACTTGCCCAAATATTCGCTGACGGTGTTATTTTACAACACAACTTAGACCAACTTTGCTCCTATAAATTTAGCATGCGTTGATATACGGTACTTCAAAATTAGGTTATATCGCTGATGTGTTTACTCTTTTATATATTATATAAAGGAACAACAATGGCGACTATTTGTGCTGGACTTGTCACTCCTGCCACTTCTTCGATAAGCTTGTGTTTATTCCAGTATATTCTCTGATCGTACGGCTACTGTCAATATGCCTATAATACCTATAAATTATGATTAAGATACGGCGTATCCTTGAAGGGATTTTATTCATGCACCGAGACGAAAGTGTGCACTTAAATTTAACAAGGTAACCGAAAAGGCAAGGGGTTCTCAGGCTTCTGATACGATTGTTGCCAAAACAAAAACTGGGCAAAGTTATCATTCCCCCCCCCCCCCAATGGTTTTGACATGGGAGGACAATCTCCACGAGATAAAAGGAAACTACCCAGGACTTCTTCCCCTTCCCTCGGGAGAAATGAAACATTTACGTAATGTCTTTCAAGTTATTCCGTACAACTAACTGAGTGTGACTGCCTCTCAGACGCCAAAAGTGTTTTGTTCATTTTAGTATGTACCGCGTACCGGTAGTTGCACCCGTGCCGAAAGCCTCTCCTGCTTTAACATGATAGTTAAATGAACGGTGTTAAGCATATATATATGCCTCAGCTCTGTGTTATAACACTCCAACACATGTTAAATTCGAGTCGCATTTGGAAGCCACTTGTGTTAAAAAATAAATATGGGGAGTTATAGTAGGGGATGTATTGAACGTGACAACTATAAGGAACCACAAAAGTACAGATGTTCATCTTTCTGCTCTGGAATGAGGAGTTTACGAGAAATATGGAGAAGTATTGGAGAAATATGGGAAAACCCGGAGATCGCTGACGATATTGCTGCATCCTCCATCGGTCTGGTGGGTTGCTTTACTTGCGTTCTCGCTGTATTTACACAGACTCAACTGTTCAGTCGTTTGAGAAAATAGCAAGCAATCAAACTTTTAACACAATATGGCATTCGTAAGCACACATTTTAACATGTGTTAGAGTGTTATAACACACGGGCATATATATGCAATATTACACAATTTTTCAGTGCTTTTATATGCAGTGATCCTTTTCGGCACGGGTGATAGTCGAGGATGAACACCGGCTTGCAATGTACCGTCTCTTTTCGACCAGCTTGGTGGAGGCAGTCGTGTACCCAACCTTGCGATCCTTGCTCGATGGACCGCCATAATAACGTCCCGGCCATCCCACGGACGGTGAGTGGCTTTTTACTTGGGACTATTTCTCGACCGTGGGATGCCAGAGTGAATTTATTTATTACCACTGCAGTACAGCTGTGCTGAGCGAAGCTATTGCGAAACCATTGGGAAATGTCCTGCCCGGTCAATGAAATAACCAATACCACGGCCCGACAAGACCAGATCCCTATACGACAGATTCCAACAAGAAAACATTGAAACCCAGTTGAAATAACTCAATGAAAATTTAACCGAATCACTATAACACACCATGCATGGAAGACCGAATACTAATCACTACACCAAAATAGCATGATGCTGAACAAGGGAAATTACCGGTACCTGATAACTAGCCGAGACAATATATACCTAACTACTGAAAAGCAATTGAATGTACTGTCAATACAGTACAGGCCTACTCCGTGCATAGTTTCAGTACTTCAACCAATTCTCTTGCTCGTCGTTAAAAGACTGGTAAGATAATTATCTCGTTCGTTTAAAGACAAAGAGGAGGGTACGGTACTTATAATAGTCTTTCGTTGATCACAAGACATCTTCATATTCTTGATGGTACGGGCCTCCAAAGCGTTGAATCCCGTGATCATGGTTTTTCAAGTAGTTTTCAACAGCTCTTACTGTGGTGTGGGTAAATATAGTATCATTTGTTGTGACTCTCCGCTGGTGGTGCATTGAATATAAAATCTGCTTTATCCTGTTTTTTATAATTAATCTCTTTTAAGCCTGTTTTATCGCACCAATATCTGCCTTAAAATCTGACTATTGTGCATCGGATGACTCTCTATGGCGGCAGCGAATTAGATCCAGTGGACTGAGGCGGAAAATAAATCCTGGTCGATGAATCTTGCCGCTCTAGTTAATTTTCAGTAAGTTTTATTTTAAAGCTGTCGAATCGAGCAAGTACCGTAATGAAAATAGTCAGAATTTTTTGAAAATGGTGTCCAGTTTAATCTCAGATTCGTATACCGGTAGTCAACGCACTGTGAAGATACTATATTGGTGCTATATTTACTGGGCGGGGAAGTAATGCGTCGTGTATATACTAATCAGCTAAACCAAAGAATTGGCGGACTATTTCTGATTATAATATACATGGGGGGGGGGGGAGGAGGACACTGACTGCTACTGGTAATAGTATTTACATGCACCGGGTACGGTACTAGGCATAGTTAGCATTGAAGCCACAGGAAAGGGATACCAAGTTCCCTTTAAATGAATTTTGAAAATGATGCCATCTATTTTTGGCTGGGGGGTATGCATGTCTTGGAAACATTCGATAATTTGCTATTGCTTACATTGCATGAAAGCCACATTCTATGAAAATTGAGAGCACCTATAGCAACACCGATTGCAAGTATTGTAACGGGTGAGTCACAGGCTGATCTTCGGCGAGGAGAGGTCAGACCCGCCCCACCCCACTTAAAACCATTTCTTCATGGTGTCCTGAAATTGCTCCTCCTAAATATCTCACATGATAAAGTACCGTAGCCTAAAAATACCAACTTTCAGAGAAGCAGTAGCCTAAATATAAAATGTTCCGCGCGTTCATCGCCGGGTGGAAAATAGTCATGTCTTCCGTTTTCCTTCATTTTGACGGATAATAGCGGGATGCATGTTTTTCTTACTTATCAGTTTTGTTATGTTACGGTCAGTGATTCTGGCAAACGCACCCCCCAACTTACTATACGGTACCACACGTAATATGTATGTATAACCTATATATAGGTTCGATCCGACCCGACCTCGTTGGAGGCCTCTACACCGTACACGCCGCTGTCCTCCGCCGACGTCCCCGTCAGCC
>JAODAG010316763.1:0-12025 GCA_027574785.1 Orphnurgus asper | reverse complement strand
ATATTGACTTAGAGGTACCTGCTTTTAACGAAGCATTTATTGTTGAACCAGTTACCGGCGATACGTATATTGAGAGACAGAAATAGTTTGCTGTTGGGTTTCTTAATGTTTAGTCAAATTGACTGACCGTAATATATTCGCGTTAACGTATAAGTCTATGTAGGACGCTTGGTGAACCTGCGTCGGTAGTGTATGTAACTGGTGGTAGCTAGGAATTTTTTATTTAATGTTTGTGGAGGTGGATCTGTAGGAGGAAAGAAGACATTGTTGAGACTCTGTCAACTGAGATATGACCCATATTATTAGTCTAAACAATTGGAATGATTTCCCATTATGAAGGGAAACAAAAAAATGCCAAAAGAGTGATTCAATATATTTTTTTTAATTCTCCCTATCTGCCAATTTTGCAGTATTTTTCCTGGTTCAAAAAGTGGACCTAAGTTTCTTAGATGCTGGTAAAAATTCCCATACTTTTTAAAAGAAAAGAAATCAAACTTGTCCACTTTCCAACCCCAATAATATTTTAATCGGACTGAGCGTTCATTAGGGGAGTGTAGTATAATATAATGTGTAGCTCGTGACCGTGGTTAAGTACATCGACGGCTATACCTTCGTAACCCGTACATAATGTACAAGTGCACCACATACATGGTACAACCTCATAGTACGGCCAGGTTAGCCATTCCGTACAATTCTCTCCTCATTACGGCTATGTACGTCCTCGGATTTCGCTTGTACCCGTAAAAAAAAAATCCCATTAAAATTCATATTTTCTATTATGTGTTTTCCAATACTGTTAAATAGCTTCGTTTGGTAATTAACCGGTGAGAAACCGGGTGAATCATGAAACTCCCATGGGACGTTGAGATATTCTAGGAAACTGAGACAGGATTGTTGACAGCAAGGTCATGTTTCCCAAGGAAAGCATTGTATATTATGTAGTATGACACGTTGGGAATGGTCTCTTTCTCAATTGGAGCAGTGGTAAACAACTTTGGCGGATCTAAAGTGATTGTATTAGGCCACAATACAAAACAGACATGCGGGTGGAACTAATATGCAGTCCACAAAATATAATACCAAGAAATAGAAGCTCTGTAAGGAAACTGCATTCTGGGAGTATACCATCCTAGCTGCCCTCATGCTATGAAAACTTTCCTCACTTTATATGTTAATGTATTGTATGAGTTTGTATGATATTTGATAGATTTTTTACGATAATTTACTCCATTTTTTTACATTCAAAGGAGACACGTTTGGTTGGAATTTATGGGACAAGCCCTTTGCATTCACCAACTGGAAACCTAACGAGCCCAATAACAAAGATGGTGAAGAGTTGTGCATCGAAATTAACAGAGGGCCGCCGGGAAAATGGAACGATCTAAAATGTAAGAGGAAGCGGCCAGGTGTCTGCAAATTCGACATCGTTAGTTTGATAATCTAAAAACTCAGATCGCATTCCTTGCTCAGTACACCACGAGTTGTAAGTAGTTTCAAGGTTTTATTGTCTTTAGTTTCAAGGTATCGTGGAATTTTATAATAAAGTTACACAATGTTAAAATACTTTAATAGCTAAACATCATTTCATCGTTTAAAGGGAAACTGTAATACCCCAACAATAACCAAATCTTGACTACGTAAACTACGCGTATGGCCGAGCAAGCTAATCAACTTGCAGCGGAAGCAGTAATCGCAATCATTACATAATATTTTTCTTATACCTCACATTATGTGATTAGCTTCAACTTCCAAGCCATTCAGGTTAATGTAAATTAACGACGTGAACGTTGCGGAATGAAAATAGGTTTCTCTATTAAGGCATATAAAGTAGTGACGTATAGTGCAGGAATATCCTTGTAAAAATGGTCCCTTACTTATACATATATAACGTTATGTTACTTGTTAAACCTATATTAGTCACGTATTCGATGCATGAAAATAAGTCCCCTTCCTGCTGTATGTCACTAGGGTAATACTAATACTACTATACTACCAGGATCTCCGTTGTGATCTCCATGTCTTAACAGTCAGATATAGGTGGGATTCGGACTGGGAAGTGGATCACTTTGACGCGATGATGCCGTGGCATATGCAGACGTTTTTTTTGCGGACATTGCTTGATAATGATATCCCTATGATTCGCATTATCTACGTACGTCCGGGCCGTAGTCCTACTACTTATAACTTGTACTTGATTACTGTTTTCAAATTGTGACGTCTATTGCCTAAAATTTTGGATAATGTATCATAAACTACGCGGAAGCATAGGACCCATACGTTATGCCACGAGAACATACGATGATTGATGATTGGGAAGCTCGGTTATGCGTAGTATGACATCAATGCTGCGTGTAGTCGCTGTTTCTACTACGCGTACGACCCACATTTAACTTCCCCAATAGCTTGCGATAGACAGAGCATTATCTCCAGCTTTATGCTGTCGGAATAAAGGTAAATGTAGTTCACCAAAATTGTTCAATTAAATAAATTGGTTCACTTCGCAGTTCGATACGGCCTTGTAGAAGTTTTCAACAAACATACCGTGATACCCATCGTCCTATTGTAGTATTCACAACAGTGTATTTTATAATTAATGATACATCCATTTTGTAATGCAGAAAAAAATAATAACTTGCTAGGTACAATGTACTTGTTAGTTTACTTGCTAGGTACAGTATAAGATATGCATAGCATTGGGCAAGGGAAATTACTTGTTATTTTTTATTAACGGGAAGTATTATGGGCAAATGAACTAGGCTACCAAACTGATGGTCTAACCTGGTATATATAATAAGTATCACAACAATGGACTTAGCGGTGACAAGTTGGTCTGGCTGGCAGATTCGTCTTGCCAAATGTGACAATGTGGAATAGTCGCCAATGACATGATTATTGTTGTTGGTGGGGAAGGTTTTCATTGGAGAAGGAGAGAGAAAGAAAGAAAAGAGAGTGCTTAGTAGCTCACGAGTCGATTAATTGTTAACCCTGGCAACATAGTAGCTTATAGTCGTCCTGAATAGCTTCTAGTGAATCAGAGCGTATACCTCTTTGCATGCCTTTTCAATATTCAGTTATGTTCGTTTTATTATTTTTAATACAGTATATACTAGTGGAGCTTAAACCAAACCTGTTTGAGTTTCTTTCCTGCAATATTCCGGTGTCAAAAGTGGGATAGAAACAAAGAGAAACGTAATTCCCGGGGCAGGAAATGGCAATCAAGAAAACCGCAGCTATGCGAGACCCGCGAGGAAATAATTGACCTTCGAAGTCCAGTTGAAAAGCTGCTAAGACAGGAGACAGGAGACAGCGACTAATAACGGGAAGAAATTACTGTCACTGACACGTATTCCCACCTTATATCAAGGGCTACCTGCTACAACTCGACACAGTAAAAAGATTACAATAATTTGTGATTTACTTCTCTTACTTTCTGTTTAATACAGATTAAATGGTGATACATAAGATTTACTGCTTGCCCGTCACTTGGTAGCCACAACCCAGTCCGGTGAAGTCTGCACACGGATTGTTCATGTTGCAATACCACAATGTGGCTTCCAGCGGCGTCCCTCGGATATATGGAAAGGCTCGAACAAAGGAATAACCACCTGACCATGTGAATAAAAGGTAGCCAGGTGACAAAACCATAAGTTTACTAGAATGCAACATAACACAACTTACACACTATGCCTATACACTTGTTGCTGGATTGAAGTACGCAGACAATGTAATGTGACTCGACAATGTGGGCGAGTTGGTATCATACATCCCTACACATACATTCAGTCAAGGTTTGCCTGTAATTTTTCTGACAACACAAACATGCCTGATAACACTACTATTAGTAAACAATACAATTTAAATTAGTATACAATACAATTTAAATACACAGAAAGCTGAATAACTAATAACGTCACCAGCACAAATAACGCTCAACAAATATGTTAGATAAAAAAGAGACTCACAGGTATGAAGTAGTATGCAGCTAAATTATATGCTGTCTCAATGAGGGGGAGCCTCGATGGCCTACAACGCTTTAGGTCAATATGCAACCCTTGGGGGAAATGATTTACGTGTCCTCAGTGACGGATGATCCCCTTTCCAGTACTCAACGACGGAAGATAAATACAGGTTTTCGTGTATTAAGTTTACCCTCACCGAGACGCATGTTCTCTCGTTGCGAGACTTTCGACAACTGCCGTCTATCTCCACAACGTCCAGGACTTAACCGCTATAAGGCAACTCTCAAAAAGATAACTATTTGGTGAAGCAGAGAGCGTAAATAGCTTTACAAATGAGGTCAGATTGAAAGGGTACGAAAGGAAAGGTGTGACATGCATGATGGACGTAGATCGAGTCATCGAGAACTGGGAGAACACCATCCAAAACATTCAACACAACATCGACGTTATCAAAGGCCGACAGACGGTATTTCGTCTATGTCTAGCATCTAATATCGGGACAGAATGGGTCAGTGTCATTATGGCATCTCAAGGCTCAGAAATTTGTCACTGGATTAATGGAGACAAAACGTTTCTCCTTCTGAAAATCTAAAGGACGATGCAGACTTTGCATACGAGCAATTGGACACTGAAGTTTTGGACTTATCGGCCAATCTGGTGAATGCTTTGTACATCCGTTTGGGTGAAAGGACTTCCCCAATCAGCTACTTGGCGCAACAACAACGACTAAATTAGGAGCAAAGCAGACACTTGCGAAAAATATTGCAGAAAGTCGTAGACTGGACTTAAAGGAGTACACAACTAGAGATAATATTTGACAACGTTATTTTACTCGTGGCTTAGCTGAGAAAGAAACGATTGTGGCGATTGGTAGGAGGGACACACGGTCGTTAGATGCAGCGCGAACAGCTGCGAGGATATATCATAGTTTGAGAGATGATTTGGGACAAATAGCTAAGTATCCTAAAAGGGCAGATATCGCAGAAAAAATGTTGTCCCTAACATGTTGTTCATGCAAGGTAATGTATTTATTCATGTTTTATTTATTGAAGACTTTCTCTTTGATGTTACGAGAAACAATCTCAATCGGATTGCGAATAAACTAATGGGGCGTAGTAGTGATATTAGAGAAGAATTGTATTACGCTGGACCTCAAAAGAACTGGAAGAATGTTAACCCCATGTAGGTTATATTTTTCAAGTGTTCCCTTTAACAAATAATAACTAACATTTAGGTGAATATAATACAAGCGGATTAACATTAATCCCGTACGGTATACACTGCGCCACTGGTCGGGCGCTGTACTGCCTCGATTATCCCCTACCGCGTTCGTTGCTATGCTTTTTTCACCAAACCCTGTAATTTCCCTATCACACAAATTGCATTGCAATGACTGCATCGAAACGTTAACAAACACTGATCTTCGATTGATCGACCTCTAGAGAGGTTAATTCCTGCCAATACTAAAATCACCATGTAGTGAGAGGACACTGCCTTCACAAATAAACTTATTTACACTCCCATTCATTTTGTGTGACCGACCTCGCTCAAGCGGTACAAGGAAAGAAAGCTGAACACTGTCAGCAATGCATACGACATACTAAAAATGAACATAAAGTAATCAACAGGTACAATTACCGACCTCGGTATAGCCTGGCATCTATAACTTTATAAATGTAACGGACTGCATTTTGACATAGTCGCACTGAAATGCTACCGGAGAGCAGGAATGTTATATAATGCTTATCAGGCTAGCCTTGCTAGCCACGTAGTCACGTAGCGAAGTATACTATAGTATAAAGGAACACAATTATAGACTAGCTAGCTAGAAAGGTATAGCCTAACTGGCTAGTACGTTATAACCTAGCTAGCTATCAGATCATAGGCGAGCTGCTAACATGGTATTAGGTAGCTAACAAGCACGTTGTAGTCAGCTACCAACACGTTATAGTCTAGCTAACAAGCGGGTTACGGTAACTCTATCGCTTGTATCCCAGCAAAAGTACCGTATATAATGCATCAAACGCTAGCCTTGCTACTGTTGCGCTGGGGGTTTTTCTCGGTCATTAACATTACGAAGACACTTCTCAGATTGTTCTTCCTTTATTCTTGACAGAATAACTGTCGTCGAAATATACTCATAACATAACAATCAGCTCGGCAAATATTAAACAAGGAAGTATGTTATCAAGCGAGTATATCTACATGAGAACATGAATGTCATTTCGTATGTCTCTTCTTCTAATAATTATACATCTTTACAAACTTACAAAATGAGGGCAGAAAGTAGCAGGTACACGTGGTTATTTATCTTCAATTATATTGGGATCATGTAGAATTTCAAAGACAAATTTTAATAAATTGTATTACTTTATTTTTAAATTTCAACTGGTGGTCTGTTAGCAAAGTTGTATGGGATTGTGGTTAAGGTGTCAAATAAATCTTGAATTAAAGGTACCGGCTGATAGAAGTGTCGTGTCATGAAGTTGACATATTTTCATTTAAGGAGAAGTAGATAACTAATATTGATTTAAAGGGACTGTTCGGTAGTTTTGAATATGATATATAGCAGAGTAAAGTGTTGCTAGCTTGTAGCATACCTAACAAGCGGGTTATTGCCTAGCTAACAAATAAGTTATAGTCTGGCTAACATGCAGGTTATAAGATACCTAACAAGCAGATTATAGCTTGGCTAACAAACAGGCTATATCCTTGTTAGCTAAAAGACAGGTTATAGGATAGCTAACTCGCATGTTATAACATAACTAACAAATAGGTTACAGTAACTCCAGCATGTTACAGTAGACCTACCTATTTCGCCTGCTTCCCTGGGAAAAGTTTCAAAGCGGGAAGGAAAAGCCAGCACACTTTCGACATTTATTAAATTATTGTTACACTGACATTCCTGATGAGTTGGTGGAATGGTCTTACAACATTTTGCTGAATTTTCACAGTGCCTTAATTTCACTAACACTCAACCAGACTACGGCAACTATGCAACACATTCATAGGGATGACTCTGCCTCGAATAATATATCGTCGTTGGAGCCTGGTTGTTGATGTCCTGGCAGCGAAGCATGGAGGATACAGTGAAAGATTTACAAAAACAAGTGACCATGTTAAAGGGTTCTCGAGTATAGACCGAGGTATACAGAGGTCGCCGGGATTACCAATATACACCGGAGGGCCGTCCAATATGCCGATACTGAAAACTGGCTGGGCATATCGAGAGGATTTGCCGAAAGAAAATAGCTACTGCCATCCAAAAAGTGACTTCTGAACCAAGGGAGCGAAGTCAGTTCAACTAGAGATGTCCACTGTTGCGAGCCAGACAGCGGATGTCTTGTTCACACAAGGATCAGGAGGCCAGCCACCAGCCCCTCTTGACTTGAAGGCCACATTTATTGGAGATTATCTGACCATAGACATCGTCATCGATGGCATTGTGACTACCTGTCTCATTGACACCGGGTCACAGGTTACAGAAGAACTTTTTACCCAAAGATTGACTGGAAGAGATTTTCTTAAAGATCCCCTGAATTGGTTGAAGTTAAAGGCAACTAAAGGATTAGAGGTTCAAATCGTGGGTGGTGCCGAAATATCAATGGAAATTGCAGGAGTAAACCTAAAAATACGTGCACTGACTGTCCTGAAAAAGCCACAAGAGGAAGTACCATGCCTATTAGGTATGAATATGATATCACAGTGTCAAGATATATTGTTTCAGCACTGTTCGCCGAGATTCATGAGCTACCGCACACCTACTGTGAGGAAAACATCCATCTTCTTCCAGTCTACCCATATCGACGTATATGAATCACATGCATTGTGCATGGACAGTGCCGGCAAGATTGGTCGAGTAACTGTGAGAGGAAATGGGGCCATTACGATAAAGGCTCGTGAAGAAATTTCGTTTGTTGCTTGCTGTAATGAGTTGAAGCCCTGTGACCGACCTATTCAAGCCTTGATGGAGCGGATGTATAATTTATCTCACAACATCCTGGTTGCTCGTACACTAGTGATTGTAAATAATAAAAGCAACAGCCCGCGTGGTCAACGTTGGGGATCATGATATAACATTGTCTAAATGTGCCTTTATTGGTGATTTATTTCATGTAGAGGTATTACCAATAGTAAAAGAAGTTGAATTCCGCAGACAGGAACAAATGCTCCCCATGTCGAGATTCAGCAGCAACATGCCTCAACTACCCTGGCCGCTGACAAGTCAGACAAATTGTTAGCAGATGTAGATGTCGACACAACTAATTTGATGACATACCAAACACAGCAGCTGAGAACTTTCCTGTGCTCCCACCAACAAGTCTTTTCACAACATGAAAGTGACAATTGTTGTACTGACACACTCATACATACCTTCCCAACAAGTGATGAAGTACCCAGCCGAGAGCGTTACCGTATGATTCGGCCAAAGCTCTACAAGGAGGTTAAAGAACAACTGCAAGTCATGTTGGATAAAGGAGTCATCACAGAGAGTAATAGTCCCTGGGCAGCACCGATTGTTTTGGTGAAGAAGAAAGATGGAACCATACGAGTGTAGACTGTGTAGACTGTGTAGACTATAGACAGCTCTATGACAATACCAGAAAGGATGCTTTCCACTACCCAGAATTGAAAAATCTTTGAATGCATTGAGCAAACAAAACTATTTTCCTCCTTAGACTTGGCCAGTGGCTTCTGGCAGGTGAAGATGAGCACAGAAGATCGACATAAGACAGCTTTTAACAACACCCATGAGATTATATGAGTTCAATTCCATTTGGACTCTGCAACCTTCCAACGCTTGATGGAGGGATGCCGGGGACCTAAACTAGGAGTCTGTACTTCTGTACATAGATGATATCATTGTATTTTCCGAATACTTTGATACGCATCTCAATAGTATTTGATCGTCTTCACCAACATGGACTGAAAGTGAAACCATCGAAGTGCCATTTACTGCAGTCGTCTGTGCGATACCTTGGGCATGTATATAGTTTCAGCAGATGGTGTTGCAACAGATCCTGATTAATGCAAGTCTATTGAGGAATGGCCAACCCCCAAAAGCATGAAGGATGTAAGATGTTTCTTGGGTCTGGCTGGGTTTTACCGTCGCTTCGTCAAGGGCTTCTCAAAGATTGCAGCCCCCCTGCATGGCTTGACAAGAATCCCCAAAGACGAACATAAACGCCACTCAAAGCTTAGATTTGAATGGACTGAAGAATGTCATTTATTCAGCTGAAATCATGCCTGTCTTCTCCTCCAATCCTGGCCTACGCAGACTACAGTTTGCCATTCCTGGTGCATACCGATGCAAGCAATTTGGGTATTGGCGCAATACTTATCCAAGTACAGAACCAGAAAGAGAGGGTCATCGCTTATGCCAGCCGCAGGTTGAGAGATTCAGAAAGAAATGACAGGAACTATAGCTCCGTTAAACTGGAGTTGCTAGCAGTGACTTGGGCAGTCACTTAAAAGTTCAAAGACCACCTGATGGAAGGTGAAGTAATCATCTACACTGATCACAATCCATTAGTACATCTTTATTTTGCCAATCTAGGAGCCATCGAGCAAAGGTGGCTTGAAAAACTCTCCTCTTTCAACCACTCCATCGTCTACAAACCTGGACGAAACAATGCAAATGCCGACGCACTTTCACGGCTTCCGCATGTGCATAACAATTCCGATTTGGTGGAAAATGAGGCAATTTTCCGATGCAATGTAGCTACAAGCTGGATCCTTTCCAGGTTACAGTGTGGAAAGAACAGGTACTACGCATGATCTGAAACTAAATGCCTCGGGGCTAGTGCATTCAAGGGGTAATACATTTAAGCACACTAGGCCTCACCCACACTGAGCTAGGAGTTGTTTCGTCCAGGGGCGGGTACAACGTTTAGTGGGTTAGATGTCTTGGGAGAGTTATCCCTCGCTCAAGCTGTCGGAGACAGTGGTATTATTGGGTGGGGGTTGCGTAACCTCCTTATTCAATGGAAGTACCGTCGAGCATCACTGTACAAGCTCAATACCTGTTGTATTAGCCATGACTATTCAAGATCAGGTATTTAGCAGAGAGCCCCATTGCGAAGGATTATATTCTTGGTGTTAGTTTCAAATATTTAAAGGAGCACTATTTATTGAATTCTAGGGCCGTCGAACTGGCTTGTGTACTCGGCGTAAATATGGCCCATTGGAATATGGCAATGTTAAAGTTACCAAATAATCTTGTTCTGTTATACTATCCACTACATGTATTATTCAAAATGTCACCACTCAAGCTTACAATAATATTGGCTCTCACAATTTGTCAAGAAATAATTTGAAGATTGCTGCATGGAATGTACATCTCTGTAATAAATTTGCTGCCTATTACTTTATTGATCAGAATGTTCTGTGTGCAACTGTGCAACATTGCTAATAGAGCTAGGAGAACCTGTCATTAAGAAGTCAACTCCTAATGAATATTCCTTTCAGCATCTTCCCCGAAAACAAAAGTTATCTACTGGTCCAGCTTATGATGGCACACCCTTATATTCAAATCATCTGTTAAACTGTTGTCTTTGAATCAGTTACGTAATGTCAAAACATATGAAGGCTGAAGCTGTTGAAGCTACTCCCCCCCCCCAGTGTTAGAAATAAACCATTGCTTAATTCCTTTGCGAATTTGGCTGAACTATTGGAATCTTTGCTGGTTCCTTTGGGGGATTTTAACTAGTTTCTAGACTTAGTAACGTCAAGTAAATTTACTCAACATGTCCAACACCAAACTCATCAGTGTGGACACATACTATATTAACGTATCTCAAATGATGACAATGTCATATCATCCATTCATGTGGACGGCTTCAAATCTTCGGAGCACTACCCTGTTATAGCTGATCTATAAATCCCAAAGCCTCGTAGACCCAAACAAGATAGTACATATCGCCGGATTTCTGCCATTCCCACATACGAATTGCTGAAAGATCTCGATAGCATCTCAGAATTCAATAATCCAATATCTGGCCAGTGCAGCTGCTTGGGATCAACAACCTCAAACATGGAGGTCTAGTATTCACCCTCAAAGAACGCATTGTCACCATCAGTATGTACGCCACTTATCACTGCAGAAAAAACAGTGGGGTAAAAACAAACTTGAACTCCATCATCAAATGTACCTGGAAGCCTGCAAGCATACACATACATTCATTCGCAACGCTAACACCAACTACTATACTGACATGGTTGAAAGAAATGCCAATGACCAAAAGTCGCTGTCTTCACTTGTCAACTTCACCCATCATTAAGACGATGACATTTCATAAATGAAAACATTATGCAACTACGTTGTATAAAGAAATCACTGACATCCGCATTGGCCATGATTCACAGGGCTGTGGGACATATGATTTCAGTCAAACTTTGTCTTGATAAATTGTTTGTCATCATTACATGGATTGTGAATTTATGTTGTTAGGTTGGGTTCAAACAATTGACCACACAATATTGATACAGCGTCTATCTAACATTGGTGTCGATGGATGTGTTCTAAAGTAACTCTGTTTCTATCCCATATATATATATTTATATATATAATATATATATATATATATGTATATATATTCATTTAGTATATTGTAATAATAAGTACTGCAGTAAGTGTTCCGTCACCTCGCTAATTGTCGAAGAAAAAAATCATACCATATAAGGGAAACACTCCTTTCGAAGTGGAGTCTTTCGGGAAAGAAGCCGCTGTGGTTGTAGCTAGTGTTAAAACAACGATTACCTGCCAGAGAGTGGATAACTTCATCTTGAAATATAATATATGTGCAACCGTGGGATCCCTCTACTTCTTTCACAGTTGATCAGGAGTAGTAGTTGAACTTTGCAGAGGCAGTCAGGTTGTCGGTAGAATGACTGCCGAACCCTCATCTATATAGTCTGTAAACAGCTGATGACGCAGTAATTTGCCTTCCTGGAAGTGATAACTGCCACATTGAGGCCACATCGAGATTGAGGCTCCGTTGACCTCAACAATATTAGACAAACTGCTAGAGTTTCAGCTGATGTTGCGTTTACAAGTTCGTATATAT
>JAODAG010316719.1:0-12028 GCA_027574785.1 Orphnurgus asper | reverse complement strand
AGCATATACTCCTTCGCGTTCGCTGTATCTTTCAACATTTAAGGGGTTGTCAGTTGTTGTTTTTTGTCCGTTGTGACTGTTCACAGTCGTGTTCCAAATAGATTGATAGGAGACAATGTAAAATATTACAAACATTATCATCTGAAGATAATTCACAGCCACTTAAGACAATCCGAGCTGAACGGTCATTTGCTACAACAAACTGTTTAGTTAGAAAGTACCTTCATCATCATCGAGCAATTATCCAACTTTGACATTTACCGACCGCATTATAAACAGTCGACTTTAATAAATATTCCTCAAAAACTGAACTCTCGTTCGTATTTATACAGCAAATATCCCGCGTCTAAAAGTGCGGGTTGTCTCTATTCTTCATGAACGCAATCATCTACGATACAGACCGTCGGTCGTTATATATAACCGCGTCCTTACATCAATATTATGCGGTCGAGGAAAACGTCGCGGCTGTTCAACGGAACCAAACCAAAAAATTATATCAAAACGACTGGAGCGTGCTCTTGTAGCTGCTGTGTATGGCCAGTGACCGTGTTACAGCAGGAGTATCGATGTTCGAGTAAAACATATACCACCACACGTCAAACAATAAACCTGTTCTGCTTTATAGGTTTCTTTGTGTGAAGATGCCGTTATAATATGAAAACTACACCAACAAGCGATAATTCGTTTGATAATAAATTTCAAAACAATTCGCAAACCAGGTGATAATAATGTCCGTTAATATATTATCGCGATAGAAGTAACATTCTAACTTATGTCGGGTCAAAAACATATCCACCTGACCTGGATCT
Source organism: Orphnurgus asper (assembly GCA_027574785.1). NCBI lineage: Eukaryota > Metazoa > Echinodermata > Holothuroidea > Elasipodida > Deimatidae > Orphnurgus > Orphnurgus asper. The sequence continues at coordinate 11,219 of JAODAG010316719.1, read as the reverse complement.
ATAAAATAATTCTTATATGTCATATTTGTTTAAAACAAACAAATTAATATGGTATAGCCTATTAATTTCATGCATATGCTGTCTCACGTACCAGTTGCTAGACATCTGCTTGTATGAAATTTAATATTTTAATTAGTGCGTATCATATAATATGGGGTCTACGCAGATGCTGCTGAAAGAACCAACAAAGAATCAACGTGGAACATGACCTGATGTCTTTGTCTTTAACGATATCTTCCAGATACCTGGCACGCGTAGATGATTAGCATTACTTTCATTCGCCTCTCTGGGAATGTGTGATGTTTCACTTAATGGTGTCTTCTACATAACTTATATAACTAGATCAAGAACAATACTATCATAGATGAACCACTAGTTGAGGAGCTATGAAGAATGTATCATTTGAATGTGTGATGTGTTAAATTAAACTAATTGCACGATCTTCCAGATACCTGATACTACTAGATCAGTAGTATCATATCAGTGGCCTCTATAGTTGACGAGTTGTGACCTGTTTTGTAAGATTTGAAGCAGGAAGACTACATGTTTTCTCCAAGGTTGATGCGCATAGTTGTATCCTAACAGGATAACATGCATATTCATAGAACAAGTTACATGGATACATGACACCCCATCCAAAATTGTAACTGGAAACCACACAACGAATTAATTGTTATTTTAAACAACATTCACTGTGGACTTGTTTACTTGTTTAATGTGAAATTAAAGAGAAATAGAACTGCAGTAGAGAACTGAAGATCTTTGACAGAAACCCTGCGCCATGTGGTACCCGTTGTACACGTACATGTGACTAGTGCTGTCTAAGACATCCTACCACTATTATTGGCTGCAAATATTCGTACGTTATAGCCCTAGTGTCCTCTGGTTCAAGTTGTTCATTTATCTACCTTGCCGGATACCACGATACACTTAGGCCTGCCAAACTTTCATTTCATGTCGCGCATCGGTGGACAACATCATCGTAAGAATTTCATTGGGGTTTACTTTTAAGTGTATCCTTTTTGTGTGCCACCATGTCCACGAACTGCTAATTACAAACAATAAAAAAATCAGCAGTAAAGGGACATAATGCTCTGAACATCTGATGACGTCATTGGAGCTCCATCAGCCCCAAATTCATGACCTCCATTCTTCATGGAGATAATTTTCTCATCTCTCATAGTTTTCCCTTATTCTCCTCCGCTTCTCGAAACCCGTTGACCTTGACTGGTTCCCTCAGTTGAAGGACAATAAACGATCCTATGTCAACTTGACGACGAAACTTATAAAGCTCCTCGCCAGTTTCTAAAAGGCATCGTATGTCCTGATTTACATTCACGGCGTAAAGTAGGCTCACGCCAGGTCGTTTACACTGTAGAAGAAATGAAAATGGTGGACTAGATTCGCTTTGATTATACATCCTACTCACGGCCTACATCATGAGACATTTAAGGCTGGCAAGGAGAATTACAGTTTCAGTATCAATGCAGGCCTTTATTCGAACTCTGGCTATAAACCAAACAACCGCAGCATATGTCACGGCACCAAGAGATCCAAACTAATTCCAGCCGTTATTCGTTCTTGACCCGCGTTTCCTTGGGAAAGGTCTGGTGAAAAAGACGGAGCGAACTGAGAGATTGTCCCCATCACACCTTCACCGACGGGTAGCGGGGTAATGTTACGCTATTAGAATAATAATATGCAGATCAAATGAAAATACCGAATTTTCCAAAAGACAAGGTCAATAGAAACCATATTGACTAACCCGAATGAAGCAAAATTAACGAACAACTTATGCACAAAGCTTTAGTTTATTTTATTTTCTTAACTAATTTGTTGCTTTAAGTAAAGAACGTGTTTGTCTTATTGGATACTTTAAACGCCGTCTGTATTATTGTATACTGTAGGCGACTTCCGTCTTATTTTATATCGTATGTGACGTCTGTCTTATTGGTTATTGTATAAACGCCGTCTGTCTTATTGGATACTGTAAACGCCGTCTGTCTTATTGTATACTGTAGACGACTTCCGTCTTATTGTATATCTTACGTGACGTCTGTCTTAGTGGATACTGTAAACGCCGTCTGTCTTATTGTATACTGTGAACGACGTCATTATGTTTTTAATTTAACCTTGAACCTTCCCTGTACATCGTTTGACGGGTACATTCATACACGTTTACATTTTTGTTTAGTTTTGTCGCTCTAACTGAATGCAAAGAAGTTACCGCTTTGTTGTGGTCGATTTTGTCGTTTATCACAACTTCCGCTCACTATCATATATTACATTGAATAAACTGATGACGTTTCGTTTTATGAAAATATTTATTAAAAGAGAAATTACTAAGTAACCACTTCGCGTTTAATCGATATAGCCGGAGAGGGAAAAGTCAATATACACATCATATAACTTACCGCAGTACCGGTATATTATGTAGTGCGGTATTACTGAGCAGTATACAATGTAGTGTATTATGCAGTGCATCAGTAGTGTACAGACATCATGTATAAGCAGAATGGTATACTATGTAGTGTTTTACTCAGTGTTTTATGTAGTGTATTAAGCAGTACCGGTATGTTATGTAGTACAATGTATAATTGTGCAGTATAGTACTGGTGTATTGAAAGTCATATACACAACGCATGGATAGTCGAAATGGTTGTCGCAATTATGGTCAAATCTTTCACTAAAATGTCCCCTTTAAGTCGAATTATTATACAAAAGCTCGTATCTAAGGAGTGTGAATTCTGGCTTAGCTTCTCCACTCCATCGCCCCCCCCCCCATCATGACAATAAGGGTCACGCAGTACTGCCCCCAACTGAAAGACTAAGTTCTCATTCACCACACCTTTCAGTTTTAGACACTTTGATTTTCTCCGTCTTGCTAAGAAAAGAAAACACCATCCAAGAAAGAAATTGGGCTCAAAAAACCCACTACAACGACCTGGTCCACTTCCCGCAGCCCTTTCATTTACTCATAAGTAGGCATAAAATAAAGAAACGATCTTCAAGTGACTGGCATTCTTTTTAGCCTCGTTTCCATCCCTGTGCGACCCCTCCTGCCTAGTTCCAATCACATTATACACTGCCTGTAATTACCTGCTGTTATTTTATTATAAAACTCTTCCTCCGAGTCTCCGTCGTCACAGTAATTCAGGTCGGCACTTGAACCGCGTTAGTTCAATCATAGGCCTAAACCAGCCCCTCTTGCGTACCTTACCGAGTGCTGCCTGGTCGGCCAATGCTGTAGTAGTAGTAGTACTTAGCGCAAAACCTCTCTACGAACACACATTACCCGTTAGATTTAAAAAAAGAAGAGAGAAAGTAATAACCCAAAGGGCTCTCTTGATTGGCCTCCATGCTATACAACGTTGTTGATATAAGGGCTCCTCGCCTACTACTACTACTACTACTACACTTGATGCTCAGCAAAAAGCGTCGTCACCTTTCCGAGGACTTATTTAGCCCGGTAGGCATTTGAGTGTTGGTTCATCCGACCGAGTCGTTGACGTCACTGCTCGTAACCTTCGATATCAGTCGTTTTGTTTCGTATAGGGAAAAGTGTAATGAAGATAACTATCCGTAAGTTTTTATTTATTTATGTAAAACGATAAAGCGAGGGGTGGAGCAGATACGGCTACAGAAAACGTGAAACGTAAGATCTGTTTACGTGACGTTAGAGAATGTGCCTTAGAAGAAGAATAACCATGTGGTTAATAAGGCTGGTGTTGCGGAAATAACTTCAAACCAAGGATGACCACGCATCTGATATTGTACCGAAACGATGGAATACGTCGTTAAAGTAGTAACATTATAAATATATCATATTGAAATTTACTTTCTTGCACAAATCGATTGTAAATCCTATTCATAGAGCCTCTTGTAACCTTCAGTACAATATATTAAATTGTCCACACTGCATTACCAGTTTTGTAGCCAAAGAGAGGGGAAGGAGTAGACTGGTGTAGAGGAGGGGTTGGGTAGATGTCTAATCCAAAATTGAAAATATGGTTTAGTTAGTTTAGTACGTTAAGGGTTAGGAAGCTTCACTGGCTCATAACGAAACCCTGTTCGTGTTGTGATCGTGGATGAACACCCCCGGCTTTAACAACCCTTCTATTTGCGACCAATGAAGGTAAGAGGCAAGCATGCACCCATCCATCCCATCCTGCTCCATTCTTAGGAGCTAATTCGAGCATCAAACGAGGCCGATGTTGCGTATCCAATCAGGAAGCTGACTAATGGCAGCTCCCTATTTCAACACTGTATTATTTCGATAGATAAAACTTACGTGATTGAAGCTTTGATAAAATCATCCGGTTGACATGTACTAGGTTAATACTTCCGAGCTCACCTATGTGACCACTGCTATACCATGTACGTATACCAGTTCATTATATGAAGTACTGTATCCGATGCTATGATGTCCTTATGTCATTGTGGACGTGGCGTCGTGTCTTCGTCCTTCGACCTGGTGTCGTGAATGCTGCAGGTTCTATGGAATGTACGGTAGCATTACGCACTATACACGTCGTCCACGTAGACCCATGTCCAGCAAATACAATACCTTGCTAACTTTGTCATCGTTGAAACTACTACATGATAGGGATGAAGGTCACAGTTCTTTGTTCGAGTCTGTGTCCTTGTTTGAATGCACGTATTTTTATCATTCAGCTCGAATCCAAGTATTGGGTGTTGGGCTTCTAAGCCTCAATGAAAAAGATACGTACTTCATGTAAGATCATCTCAAATATACCGTAGTGTATGTACGTAATGTATGTATATAGATACTAGCCTACACCCTAACTTACTTACACATACTCAGGAACTTGAGGCAATGTATCCTATTATATACGAGGTGGCCTTACATGAAGAATATACCCTAAAAAGGTTTGGTAATCACATAGCAACTTGTGTATTATATCCTGTTTACTGGTATGATACATATAGCGGTGTGTTTGTCATTCATAACCGTGTGTCATATTCTCAAAATATGACGAGAGATACCTTTGTTTTTACAAAAGTTCATCCACGTAATGATTATGCGATATGTAACGATGAACAGCACTGTGATTGTGAAACAATGCGTGTTACCAGTCTGGAACAGCTCTGTGTCTGGGTTGGGGCGACAATTTCAGCAGTAGCGAACACTGGTGGATCCAAAGCAATGGTTTGGGGAATGCGGAATTCAGGGGTAAATGTTACTGTCCTCGAGAGGTCCAAGGCGTAGGGGATTCTCCCTTTCCTTACACAATGTTTTGTTTGGTATAGGCAACCGTAATTAATGTTGTTCAATTTGATGCAAAATGTTGTTATGTTCTGCAACATTTGCCCCACTCCTTGCCTTCCGTGGTCTGCGCCAATGATTGTTACTCAAATCAAACATTTAAACGTGGAGGGAACTTACCGTCTTTGTTAAATGTTTCTAGCTTAAACGGGAATTGCGCGTTCTAGGTTCCGAATTTGAGCCTATCAGAGGTACTAGCGTATTGAGGGGCAAGTTTCCCTCTAGCCTTTCAGGAACTGTCTCGAAAGGTCCGAGGCATTGTACTATTCAGATCCCTAGTTATTCGGTAGCATCCTCTTTAGATCCCTGGTTATTCGGTAGCATCCTCTTCAGATCCATGGTTATGCGGTATCGTCCTCTTAAGATCCATGTTTATTATGCATTGCACTATTCAGATTACTAATCGTACGCCACTTACTCATGCTCTGTTTCAGTATGTAAATGAACATCGTACGTGGACGAATTTCTGAGAATACATATTGCCAAAATTCCAAGACATCTGCTGGATATTCTTTTGGCGAAATGGGTTACCATCTTTGGAACACGATGATACCCTTTTTGTTCGCACTATCTTCAATGATCTCCACTAAATATAATATTTTACGTTGTTGTTATGTCACCGTGCGTAATACTGTGTTATAATTTAAGGCGGGAACCTAGCAGGAGTTGCTGCCGGTATTGCCCAATCTACGAAACAAGGCCAAACAGAGAAATATTAGACTGCGAAAAGTGATTTCCTAGTTATGTCATTACGACTCTAATTCCCCAGGGGGAGAAATGGTAAGGTCAAGGTGTTGAATCGACTCGTATTAATGCATATTTTGGAATGGTATAGCCCGAGGATCTTGAGTATAACTACACGACGAGAGCGAGCTCCATGGCTCTAATTGATTTCGATTCTTAGTCGTTGACAAGATTGTCTGCATAACCTACATATATAGGAAATATAAGATGTATACTGTCTAAGTTTACGACAGTGCAGTAGGTCGACGGTGTTGTGATCCGAGATGTTTACTTCTCACCGTTCGGTCCGTCCGATATAAATAAATACAAGTGGTTTCCAACGATCTGAATACACAGAATTCATACCACGGTGACTATTAAAGGAGCATATTAAATCGGAGTAATATTTTCTTTGCCGGTAGACCATTAGTTTTTTAAGTTTGTAAGAGCGTGTTTTTTCCGATTTCCAAAATATAGAAATCTGTACACTTTCTCTTGGATAATTACTTTTCATCGGTTATAAGTTTGTGACACAACCTCGATATAACTCGATATCCAGTCATTCGTTACTCGATATCACTCGATATCGAGTCACTCGTTACTCGATATCCAGTCACTCGTTACTCGATATCACTCGATATCCAGTCACTCGTTACTCGATATCACTCGATATCCAGTCACTCGTTACTCGATATCACTCGATATCGAGTCACTCGTTACTCGATATTACTCGATATCCAGTCACACGTTACTCGATATCGAGTTATTCCTCACTCGATATTACTCGATATCGAGTCACTCGTTACTCGATATCCAGTCACTCGTTGCTATAATGCATAATATCAGTATATCCTCGCTATCGTCACAGAACTTATTGTCTGAGTAGTAATATAAAGGATACATTTCCTGAATTTGTGGAAAGGTGGGAAAACTGGTCATCTCCAATTGAAAATAACAGTTTATATCATTTTATCGGGGATTTTGTTCTCCAAAACTATGGGGGTGCAGATTTGATAGATTTGACGTTATGATATTTTCACAGGAAACAAATCGTGCATGCGTTAGTGTCTTGATTTTCTTTCTAACTCAAAATTGGATTGCATCATATTGATCTCTGGTTGGGGTCGCATCCATCATATTGGGCTAGTGTTGCTCAAATAGAGGTGCATTTCCTAACAGTAAAATGCAACCTGTCGTACATATATATATATATATATATATATATATAATCATGCTAAATCTGCACAGTTCATGCAGACCAAGTAATGTCGATGTGCTCTATACACACGAGGATGTAACCATGCATTAACCTATATATTATATTTTTTAATAAAATAGGAAAGACGAAATACAAAATAAACAAAGGAAAGAAGAGAGCCGAGTGAACCTGGAAAGGTGCTGAAGAAATGTTAAATGCGATAAAAAAATAAAAGAAATGTGGCAGAGTTATAGAGCAAAACTGACAGTGTATAGAGGGGATGTATAACATGTTGAACTGCTTTGTAAGGAAAGCCACCCGAAAAAACCGGGGCTCTAAAATCAAACAACGGAATCAACTTCCCAGCCATGGAACGTACAATGGATGCAATGAAACTCACATGTATAGTCTGATAGTAAGAGAACATTAAATATATAGGGTATACATAACATGCTGGGATGTGAGACGTAATGGAACTCACATGTATAGTCTAATAGTAAGAGAACATTGAATATATAGGGTGTACATAACATGCTGGGATGTGAGACGTAATGGAACTCACATGTATAGTCTGATAGTAAGAGAACTTTAAATATATAGGGTATACATAACATGCTGGGATGTGAGACGTAATGGAACTCACATGTATAGTCTAAAAGTAAGAGAACATTGAATATATAGGGTATACATAACATGTTGGGATGTGAGACGTAAGACACGTGAGACATGTATAGTCTAATAGTAAGAGAACATTGAATATATAGGGTATTCATAACATGTTGGGATGTGAGACGTAAGACATGTGAGACATGTATAGTCTAATAGTAAGAGAACATTGAATATGTAGGGTATTCATAACATGTTGGGATGTGAGACGTAAGACATGGAACCCACATGTATAGTCTGATAGTAAGAGAACATTGAATATATAGGGTATACATAACATGTTGGGATGTGAGACGTAATGAAACTAACATGTATAGTCTGATAGTAAGAGAACATTGAATATGTATAGTATTTGATTGATTGATTGATTTGTTTATATGTATTTGTTTCATCACAATGAACAATACAGTAAAATACATTATTAGTTCAACAACCGAAAGTTGAGGAAGGAGGGGCACTAAAAACTTACTCTTTGAGGCTTGTTAATGTTAATGTTATTAATGTAGCACATTGCTATTTATTATGTAGCATACTCCTATTGTTAATGTAGCACATTCCTATTGGTATTGTTAATGTAGAAAAACAAACAAGACATTAATTAACAATATACATTCCGATACCACTTCCATTCAAATCACTCGCCTCACCCCTCCCACGCGTGATTAAATAAATTCAGTATCAATTAATGATATGCCTTTATTTCTAAACTTCTTAGTAGTCGGTTTATATGTTCAGCAATTGCACCCGGTATTGTATGCTGTGTCTTATGGAGACAATAACATTATCTGGTATTGTGACTATTAATAATTTATATTTCTTTTGAAAAAGTAAATTAAACGAAGTAGGCAGCATATTGTGTATAAACAAACGAAGCAACATTTAATTTGACGTGATCGGATAGCTTGAGTGAATTTAAAGCTTTAAATAAATCGTTTGTGAGGTCACGTGCTAGAGAAGGTGTAACATGACGGATTGCTCTTTTCTGAAGAATTGTTATTTTTAACGTGGTATTTACCAGTACCAACCCACAACAACATTACAAAAATAATATGATAGTCAGAGAACATTGGAAGTGTATGGGTGTACATATATGGTATACACAACATATTGGTCATGTGACGTAAATTAGTATTAACATTAGCATTAACATTAGCACTAGTATTAGCATTAGCACTAACATTAACATTAGTACTAGTATTAGCATTAACACTAGCACCAGCGTTATCATTAACATTAGCACTAGCATTAACATTAGCACTAACATTATCATTATCAGTTAGCATTCAGGCATTATTATTATTATTATTATTATTAATTATATTATCATTCTTATTATTATCTTTATTATTATTATCATTATCATTAACACTAGAACTAGCATTAGCATCAGCATTAGCAAAAGCATATAGATTGATTTTTGCCTTTAGTGTTAGTATTATTGCAATATTCATTATTCTATCCCATCAATAAAATGAATATTTCTCATTAGTCGTAAACTGCCAAGGGAAAAAAACGATATTTCGCGCCAATGGTAATTGTTTTATTTTAGTATAATTATAATCTCGTTACCGTAAAATTTGTTGAAAATACGTTGAATTCGTCTAGTAAACAGTGTCAGATATCGCCAGAGCTGACACTGTAACATTACAGGATTCTTTCTGAAAACATTAAATTAAATTTATCACTAGTGCTTCGCACTGAGTTGGTGATAATAGTCTTTAAACTGTTTCGCGGACTCGGTCTTGTTTTGGCTTCCGTCTTAACTTCACACATCTCTTTTTTGTTGTTGAAAATTTCTGAGCAGTGTCTTTTCACAAAAAAAAGAAAATGTCTGCACATGGCTTGTTAATGTCAATACGTACTGCACGTTACTTAGTCTCGTCAATTATATCGCCACGGATCTTAACAATGTTGCGACCTAGATATAACCGAGTACCTCCTAAACACCTAGAATTTATGTATCGATTTGAAATATTGATTGAATCGGAAGAGAGATTGACAGCCTAGAGCCTTTGTAAGAGCTTGGTCGTTTTTCCCGCACATCGGTTTGGTTGATAATAATGGATTACGTGAAACAAGTCTGTTCGCCTTGCTAAGCTACACATTCTCAGATGGAAGTAGAACTATACCATTTGAGGTATACTTTCTCTTCAAACCATTTTACGGTGCTGGCAAAAAGATATATTTTGTCAGTGGGTCATGAGTTGTATGCTCTTATACAGTTTCTCGGATGTAGCAAATAATTTGAAGTGATTACGTTTTAGTTACGACACAACGAGATTCAAGGGCAGCGGGGTCCAACTCGCTTACTATGTGCGGTTATAGGATACTAGAACCTTGAAATGAATGCGTACCAGTCTATTTGCGGGTAACAATATTATGTATTCAGGTTAGACATCAATGGAAATAGACAGACATCAATCCATTCACGGGGCAAAAACAATAACAAGTTATATACAAAGTCATTTAAGTCATCAATTATTACGACAACGTTATTATTATTTAAGGCATCTCGTCCTAGCGCCAGACGACTTCTCCGTGCATCGGTCTTGTTCATACTGTGGCGGTGGAAAAAACAGATCAATCCGGCATCTGGGGAAGGGATCAACTCAGAGCAGGCATCAATCCAACGGATCACAGAATCACGAAAATGAAGGCATAGACCGCTCCCCAAGGGCATTCTTTTTTTCTACACGATAATATTGAAATATCTACAATAGTTCTTTGGCACTATTGTCACAGCCTAAAATTATTACCTTGCTGGTATGTATGTGTATGATGGGATATGTGTGTGCTCGCGTGGGCGTGGGTGGGTGTATGTGGGTGTGGAAGCCACGGAGTTAGTGACATATCATGTAGAAATGACAATAACACTATGACCACACAACCGAAAATTGCATTTAAACAAAAAAACGTGGGGAATTCAAACACTAATTCTGTTATCATTTCACGAGGTTACATAATATATGAAATATGTATAAATCCTTCCCATTTTTCCTCGGGCATCTGTTTAATTATTGCACGCGGCGACTGGGACAGTCACCCGTACCGAAAAAGGTTCACTGCATATGAAAGCACTGTAATATTGTGTAATACTGCATATATATGCCCGTATGTTCTAGCACATGTTAAAATTTACGTTGTGTTAAAAGTTTGATTGCTTGCTCTTTCCTCAAACGACCGAACAATTGAGTCTGTGGAAATACAGCGAGAACACTAGAAAACCAACCTACCAGACCGATGGAGTATGCAGCAATATCGTCAGCGATCCGGGTTTCCCCATATTTCTCCATATTTCTCCATTCTCCATATTTCTCGTAAACTCCTCATTCCAGAGCAGAAAGA
>JAODAG010316707.1:9896-22992 GCA_027574785.1 Orphnurgus asper | reverse complement strand
ATAGTTGGAAAATCAGAGCTACCAGTTGGAATTTCTGATATCTCACTCTTCAGTGCCAATTTTCCAACTAGTCAAGTGAAATGACCGAAATGTTCATTTTTCCCTGATAAAATCAACTAAAATTGTCCGGCTCGACACAATTTGTGTCATGCGACTGTATGTGCAGATATAGGACCCGACTATCACTGTAGTATACTACCGTTCCGACCTTGTACGGACAACAGTACGTAATACAACTGTTGCTGTGCAGAATCCATCTGAACCTTGACCCCAAGACCCTCTCTCTCTCATTCTGTGCAAGTTAGTGGTTTGATTCTTTATTACTTTAATTATATCAACCGATCCTACTCTGTGATAATGACCCCTACCACTGTCGAAAATAGCCAGGATCAGTAAAACGAACATTTGATGAATTATTTTAAGAGGCAATTGTTTCCAGCTATAATCTCAAATGTGGATGGTGATAGATTTGTTGGTAATATATTTTTTGGTAAAATGTTTGGGATAGCCTATTTTGTCTGAATGTTGGAAAACATAAAATCGCCAACTGGAGCCTATACCGGTGCTGCCTACAAATTTCCAACTAGGCAGAAGAAGCCTACAAAGATTTTACGAGGAAATGAGGGCCTTCCAAAATAATGAGGTCCTACGCAAGGCCTGGGAAGTGTTGTTTCCGGCGATCCAGGAGGTAGTTTTAGCCAAAACAAATTATACGTTATGTACGGTACGTGCCAACCATGGCCGTATGCAGCGGAGGGGGGGGGGGGGAAGAAGGGAAGTTCCCCCCAGTAAACTATTGAAAATTGTAAATTTTACTCAGTGTAAAATGATGAGATCTCAAAATAAAGATGGTCAGATGTAGCTTTGAAGGCCTGGGAAGTGCCATTTCCGGCAAATCTGGGAGGCTTTTCTGTCACCAATGGTAGCACTTCGCTTAAATAGTATAAGGCTTCTGCCTAGTTGGAAATTTATAATTCTACACCCCCCCCAATCACATTACCCTAGCAACATCCCTGGGTACTGTACAACAATTTCATGAAATACTTTTCCGAGCACATGAGTGTCAGCATTTGGCACAAAGCTGTGCATTGAATGTTTCCTCATACACGCTCACATAGCTACAGGCTTGGGGAAACTTTATCGAAAATTCACACAATTTTTCAGTTGATGCACCGCCCAACTTTCCACTTGCACGACCGGTTTCAAAATCCTGCCTAAAAATCTTGAGGACTGATTCTCCTCTTAACTTTCACTTGTCAGTATACTTACATTTATCATGGCATTTGAGGTAATCTTGAACAACGTCGCCCTCTCACTGATGATCTTTGACCTTGCAGCCGTGTCTAGCTCGGGGTTTCTCTCCAGTTCTACGAGGGACCTTTGAAGGTTGATAAAGTGTTTCTCAATTAGCTCATTGCAAGTATTCATATCGTCCAACTTGCTGGTCAGCAGTCGGAGAGAGCTTTGGTAGTCGACCTCTTCTTCTTCCTCGAGATCTTCATCTGGACGAAGGAAATATAATTCATTAGCCATCGTACAAGTTTGACTTTCAGAGAATTTCAACGCACCCCTAATTGTCAAGAACAGTATGACGCGAGTTCCGCAATAACAGTTTGTGACAGCCATCCTTGCAGCAAACAGCGGGTCTCTGTCACACACATCATCTCAGCTGCTGTTTGCATGTCCCTACACCTAATGTCCCTCATGTAGTTCCGACCCCTTGACCCCTTCACTCTCGTACCTCATGTCCTTGCACTGTACAGTCATACCCGGCGCCATCTCCATGGCATGTCCAAATTCTCTCTCTTACATACATGTACATAATTGTCCCCGATCCTACTGTACTCTGTCTCTCGTTAGTCATCCTCCGACTCTTGATCCCTCCTCTACGAAATGCATTGTACAGTATATTGTCCCTTCGTCCCTGCATTCGCTACGAGCAATAATATACCAGCATAATTATAGCAAAATATACATTGTTTTTCCCCAGCGTTTTGAAAATTCACTGTGTACAATAGCCTACGCTGAATTTTTTTACTGCTGAAAAAAACAACGTTGATTTTTGACTAGCTTTAGTGATTGTATACCTGACTGTCACGTATTTCATCGTATCTCATTATCCGAGCTTGCTGGTCGATGATGCCATATAGTTTGTAGAAACTTGTCAATGAGTATATTTGTAAAATCCGTAAAACCTTTTAAGTTTTAATTCCATGATGAGCAATCTGGACGATGCAGATGAAAACTGCTGGGACTGTATAGACTCTAAATTAACTATATTAATAGATTCCCATTTAAGTTTTCTTCTTCTTCAACATCACTTCAACGAAAACAATTACTCAATAAAAAGCCTATACTGCCTAACCTTTAGTTTGTTCATATGTTTGTTGACATTCGAAGGAAACCCACTCAGGGAATGATAACGATGCGGGTTTGATAACTGAGATGTTATTAAGTTGTCACACTGTGTTTCCTACCTTAGTAATCTTGATTAGGATGAGCCCAATTATACTGATACCGCACAAGACCAATTATGAAGGCGTACGTGCTACATGCACTGTTCATGTAGAGTGATATTATTAGTTGCTGCACTACTTACTGTTGTAAGTATAACAGTACAGGTGGTGCACAATTTGTTCACAAGAGAAAAAGATGAAATGCTGTGACTATAACGCAAAGGATTCTCAGAAAGAAGCATAAAATACTGAGATCGAAACATACAGGACATAACTAAATGCTTCAATCTTCTCAACTACCTATCGTCCTATCGTACGGCCCAGAAAATTCTGGGATTAATATTAAAGTTAATTATCCACTTGTTAAATCCCAATATTGGATATTATTCCCCTAAAACCTAGTTACCGGTTTGGGGATATAATAGCTATGTATCTACTTTCCCATCCTCTTACAATACACTTACAACTACCAAGTGTATATATAGCCCCTCCTTCTCAGAAATTTTGCCTACTGACCTCCTTTACTGAGGTGACTTAATTCCCATAAAGATGCCATGTTTACTAAATTGATACTCTCCAAGAGAGTTTGCTAGGGATAGGTTTTTCCCTGTAATTCTCCTCCTGAGAATTCTTTATGGTCTCAAGGACAAAGACTACTGCATTCCTTCCTAGAAGGGAATGACCCTGGGATGATAGGCCATGGGAGATATGGTACATGTAGGCCCCTGGGAGTAAAACTGCAGAAAAATGTATTGTAAATGTGAGTGTTACAGTGGAAGTTTTGTTTTTCTCCTTGATACACCAATTCTGTACAGTATATCCGTGGGCAGGATAACTGTAGGCCTACCTGTCTGTGTGTAGGATAGTATGCTGCCATTTTTATTCAAAATATATCACTCTTTTGCTTTGAAGGCATATATATATATATTCATATTCTCCAAAAGAGAACAGATAATGAATAGCTTCCTTAATTAACATGCCCCTCTTCCTGTTTGCAGTTATACACACCTCTCAATTGTAAGAATTACAATCCCGGGAGAGTACAGCAGGTGTATTTTATGGTGATAGATGTACATCATTGTATTTTAAGTGTACCATTTATACATCCCTGTGTCGCTTCTCAATGGACATGCCATATTGGTTCGTTTGGAGTAAACTATGACAACACCCCTCAGGAGATGATAAACCATTGTAGTGACTTTTACATACCATGCTCAGGTATGTGTCAAATAAAACCTTTGTTTTGTAGGCATTTTCTACAACGGTTTTCCATGGACCAGTACAACCCAACCACAATGTCCCTTGTAAAATATTAATTGCTCACAGACAATCATCACAAGCAGAAATTATTCACAAAGAGCTACATTCGTGACATTGGTATCGATGTGCGCTGTCTTACCACAACAACTTTACAGGGGCTAGCTATGAAAATTTCAGTATTGTTTTTTTTTTTAATGAGAAATAATACAGACATAGACCTTACAGAATGCATGGAACAGTACGGTAGGAATAATACACAGAACGGAGACTGTAATCTGAACTTCATGTGCATGTAGCTTATGCACCTAAAACAATTATGATCCTTTAAATTTATTCATGAGTACAGCGCCATAAAATAGGGTCATCGTGAGAGGCATGCGATCAGACAAAGATGACAATGTACAGTAAAATAGAAATAGCGGTTGTAAATAATAGACAGAATACTGTTACATATTCAATTCCTATTTTTATATCCTGATTGACCAATCTTCCATGAAGGAATCTTCCATGAAGGAATCTTCCATGAAGGATTCTTGTACGAGATTTCAAGACTTTACCTAAGACTAAA
The DNA here is from genome assembly GCA_027574785.1 of Orphnurgus asper. Lineage (NCBI taxonomy): Eukaryota > Metazoa > Echinodermata > Holothuroidea > Elasipodida > Deimatidae > Orphnurgus > Orphnurgus asper. The sequence goes on along the minus strand of JAODAG010316707.1, from coordinate 18,708 downwards.
CGTTAATTCTACCGTAGCTTGTTGATGAAGTTACGTCCATCATGACATACTGTATTTACTTGTCAGAGAGTTAAAAAAATTGGAACAAGCAGCACGGTGTCGAGCTCCACGTGTACAAGTCAAGTTTGCTTCAGCTTTCGGCAGGTTGCTTGAATAAAGTGTTAATGCCTGAGAAGCCAGAGGAGGGTTAATTTGTTGTTGTTTACTCCTGAAATACGACAATACACTCAAAAAATCCTACAACCCATAGCACTTTAGACGTGTATCCATAAACTATAAAAATGGTACTATGGATGACGATCTCAACACTTTTTAAAAAGCTTATAAAATTGAAGCTTAAATGCAGTATTACATACTTGTGTAACACTAACAGTTAATAGTGATCATGGCAAATTTTACCTACCCATCTCTTACTAATTAGTACACCTAGCTACTAGTGTAGGATCCCATACTCGGGGAAAACGTTTACCTTAAGCCGGCTATAGCCTCTGTCCTATATCCATATGTCAGGGTGCGTGACGCCACTCTCATCACATGTACAATGACCTCAAAGCATGGGAGCTGTGTAATCGACAGAATATCCCTGGAAATTCATTATTTGGATGATTGGAAATTAACTGGCAAATTCAACCAAACTTTCCTGGTTCCCCCCCCCCCTTCAAGCAGCAAGAGGTTGCCAAGTTCTTTAAACCTTTCCAATTATCAGATCGGAACAGTGGTTACGGTCATTAATAGACAGACACAATTTTTTAGCATATTAACGATTGCATTGGGTTATCGACCTCTGTACCCCAACTTGAATTATATACTCTGCCCTGTCCCTTAAAGAGGACGACCGAGAAAGATGGATATGCAGAGTAAAACAATTGAATGCACAAGAATAACTTATAAAGCCCAACCTCAAACATTATTCCACCTTGTAACTATATAAACCTCCAAACTTCATGGCAGGACATACTTCTACGAGATAGATCACTTAATTACTACTCTACCTGACTCATCTTCTAGTATCTGAATGGCATTAGATTTGGCCACCTCCAGCGAAAGTACCCACTTCTGTTTCTCCACTTCATTATTGGCACGTAGATGAAACGTTTGGGCATCGCAAGAAAGGACAAAGGAGCACGAATCTTGTACATCGATAAACGCTCCTACAAGGTTGATGCTCCCTCGACAACTGTGTGCCATCTCCGCCTGGCTCCTGAAAATGTTCAGACAGAATTGAAATGAAAATTAATCGATGAACGCTCATACTGTACAAAGTTCATGCTTCCTCGACAACTGTGTGCAATCTCCGCCTGGCTCCTGAGAATGTTCAGAGAAAATTGAAATGAAAATTAATCGATGAACGCTCATACTGTACAAAGTTCATGCTTCCTCGACAACTGTGTGCAATCTCCGCCTGGCTCCTGAGAATGTTCAGAGAAAATTGAAATGAAAATTAATCGATGAACGCTCATACTGTACAAAGTTGATGCTTCCTCGACAATGGTGTGCAATCTCTGCCTGGCTCATGAAAATGTTCACAGAGAATTGAAAGGAAAATTAAAAAAAAAATTGTCTAATTAACACAGTTGAAGCGCAAATTTGTCTGCTTAACTATATTCTGCTGTACATAACCCACCTCCCAGGACTGGCCAAGAAAGAGAACTAGATAAAAATGTATTTCACTGTTTAATCTCAAATGCATATAACTTAAAGTTACTAAAGACCAATATTTGTTTTTTAATAATCTGCACAAAAAAATACAGTCTGCAAATGCAAGTAATCATGTCTGTTATTCCGGAACCTTTTTGGCTTGGATATTAATTGCACAAGCTCGGAACAACCAAAAGATAGTGTGACTGTGGCAGGCTTTTAGCACTGTACCCATCTCGATTCCCAGCGGGCTTAATCCAGTCTATGACCCTTCATTTTGTAGGGCTTAGCAATTCCCCCCCCCCCTCTGAAAATATTCTATTACTGTTGAGCTACCTATAATGTATGATTGCTGTAATATATGTTATATTATAGCAATCATACAATATAGGTAGCTCAGTAGTTTGAAAGAATCAAAACCTCCACGTGAGAGTAAGTCATGTCATTATATGTTGTACAAGACTGCCTGGAAGCACTCACCAAGGATACGCCTCATACTAGGTTCTATTTCTGTTAATTGACTTCATTTTCTCTAGGAAAAACCTGGTCAGGGCAGACTTTCTGGGCCAAATCAGGTTTCAACTTGTTTTGCTGCTTCGAAAAGTCTTGAGGAATCAATGCAGTACAGATGTCGACATGGGACTGTATATATATATTTAGTCTGACGATCTGTACACCGTGAGCGTTCAAGTCCGGAGTCGTACTGTAGGTGCGGGCAGTGGGTGCCCGTCTCACTCCGGGCTGCCAGGTTGGCAGTCTCTTCAGAAAGTTTCTGCGAGCCGAGGTTAGCTGTGACGAACCACCAAACAGATGAACGGATGTTTTGAGATATATATCACTCGAGGAGTATCCAATAGCACAACTTGGCATATCCATGAGATGTTGTAAGAGCATCAGGAACCATGGACGTCTCAGTCAAGGAGCTATGAACACTGCTCTGACCTTGGACTGTCTGATCTTGATGAGTATCTGGTGTATCACTCGTGGTAGGAACGCATACATTGTTGTCCGAACAGTAGGACATCCTTTATCCAGGCGTTCTATCCAGACCTTGTACAAATTATTGATAGTTTGGTATACTCTGGAGTGGCACACAACCTGTCTGTATAGTACACTGTCTGCATAAAATCTGCAATATCTGCTTGCATGTCAGGGACCATCCTTTAGGGTAGAGCATCCCCCTCATGCAACGGAGCGTCTGCTACAACGTTGTCTTTTCCCATTATGTACGAGGATCTAATTTATTTATTTATCATTAATTTCAAGGTATGCCAGGGCAACTGGGTTAACCTCTGGCTAATCTTCGCCAAGGCCCTCTACTACAGTACATGTTAAACAAAACACAAAACATATTACTTAAAACAAAGGTATAATCACAAAATAAAAATAGCAGTCAAGTTCATGTTGCCATGTCAGCGTGGAGTTTGAGAATGGTTGATATGATCACCTAGCTAGCCTTTCTCCATTGGAGGTGTGCATTGACAAACTATACAAGGAAGGTACTTGCAAGGCTACAAATTGATGATCTGAAAATGAAATGATCAAGAGATGAACAGTGTTGGATTACATATAGACAATAATCCATTACCATCAGCCATTTTGCTGATGTACTGGTTTCTATTCCTTGAATGGATGTACTTGAAGGGGTATTGATTGTACTACTGATTGTACCCAATCTACTGTGGATTGAACCACTGTTTGCCCCAGACAAAGTCTAGTAGATTAGCCCCCAAGAAAGGTCAGAACTTTGTTGACAGGGTTGAGTTTTTCGTTATGAACCAGCCCAGTGATTGAAGTAACATGATTATGGGTCTTGCGTGGAATTTGTCCTGGAGTAGCATGAGAATCAGCCAGTTATCTAAATAGGAGAAAAAAAAAGAGTGATACTATACCTTCCTCTTCTTCTTAATTCCCACACCGAATGGAACTTTGACATCGACCCTGAACAACTTGTGACTGTGTCGGATGTATTAGGATGCATGAGTGGGTATCCTACAGGTCTACATTGGACGCCCACATGACTTTTAGAGTATTGGTGCAGTAGGATGGGAGGTACTGGAATGCAGGTCTCCATCCATCCTGAAAAGCTTTGATGTCATCTGTTCAGAGGTTGTAATGTTTAATAATGATGGTCACGATGTATCCTTCCTTGGTGGGAGAAGGAAGGATGACACAAAGATTGGATTCTCGATCTGGTCACTGTTGCACAATTGCATGCTTCTGTAGGACTGGGAGGGCTCTGAGTCTGCCGTCTACAGGTTCGGTACATTGGCCATATCCGTCACTCTCCCAGGCTCACATTGGGTGATGCGATTTGATAGCCGGGACGACATCCACTACCATGGATCTGGTTGAATCTCTCCCAAAGCTTCTGAAATATTCATGTCACTCCCACCGCCGGATAAGCCGAGGTAGTGTGGGCACTACAAGCCGAATGTACTGTAGCTCGCAAGGCGGCTATGTGTGTTACTATTCATCCTAAAGGATTTTCAACCCTCAGATTACGTAGATTTTTGTTGTAGTTGAGGATATCTTGATGACCGGTACCATTAGTTCCTAGCTGGATCTTACAGATGGTTTTTGGTTTTAGTAATCCCCCTACTTGAATTCAGGTTTAGAACAGACAGGCGTTGCAAATATGCTTCTCTTAACTTCCTCTTGTATTACTTTGTCTGAATTACCAATGTAGTAAGACAACCCCTAATGCTAGGAGATCCATGAGGCAGTCTTGTGCCTCGTTGGAGGGATTCATGAAGGGGAAAGTACATTCGATCTTCTAGTTCGCAGCTTGATCCACCACGAACATCACTTCTTTCCCAAAGCGACAACAAATTAAACAAGTGATATAGCGTCTAGGTACGTTGAAACTGATATCATGAACAAAATACTATTGATTAACCTGCCTACCAAAACACATTGGAACTCCTTGCAAGATCAGCTGTTGGTTTTTTGTGGAAATTCAGGTGAATATGCATAAGACATGCAATATGAGCTATAGTTAATTGAGAGTGGATCCCAGCTTCAAATGATTTTAATCCACATCCTTTGGTGGTTTGTGTATTTCTAGGACCTCCAGCAACACCTTCAGACAATCAATTGCAATATTGACCTTGAATCTGCTTCCCAATCAGTGTGTGTGTCCTTTTACCTGATTCAACAGGTACTTAAGGGTGAGTGACCTTTATCCCAGACTCAACAGGGTGAGTGACAGAAAATGAAACTTCTCCTCAGAAATGGTTCATATGGCAGATGAAACTAACAATGTCATTAGAGGTTATTAATGAACTCCAAACCTAGCAAACTAATAAATGAACTAATTAAGTTCTAAATGTACAGTTAAATTCATGAATTCTATTAACTGGATCAGACACGGAGATGTTATCGAAGGCATACTGTAGTACGGAAAACATATTCCAGCCGTCTGCCACATAACCCTTTCAAATTTTGCATTTCTGGTTGTCATTTTGAATACAGGGGTATTGGAAAATATAGTAAATACATGTGTATGAGTATGTGCAAGAAAATATACATTTAGAACTTATTAGTTAATTAATTAGTTTGCACAGTTCTGACATCAAATTAATAACCTCCAATGTTAGGTTCATCAATACCTTTTAATAGAATCATACTTAATACTTTAAATAAGTGATAGTATTGGCATAGGCAAATGAATTATTGCAAAAGAACTATACATGGGATTGTATCATGTCTAGTCACCAGAACTCAGTGTTTCTGTTTTTACAGGGATAATAACACAATTGCCTTAACTTCACTGCAGGCAATATGGCCATACTGATCACCCATATATTCTGACAACTCTAGTCTTTGTCCGCTGTAAACATTCTTAAAAGGAAAATAATAAGTTTTTTTTTAACTGGTAAATTACTGAAGGCATTATATGCCACATTTGGTCTGTGATTCATGTGAAAATTTATCTTTCCATTTTAATTTCATCTATATTTGAGAGAATTTTCATCAAAAGGAACTTCGATCCTTGCAAAGGGCTGCGGGCTTTAACATAATGTATACCAATCAAATTTTGATTACAGCCTAAAATGGTGCACACTCTTTGTAACTTTCTTAGGCTTGATCATAGCCTTAATAACAATACATACCCAACTTTGCATACAGTAACCACCACACAAAACTCCACCACACAAAACTCCCATATAACACCCTTAGTTATACCCTTTGTTAACACCCTTTGTTACACCCTTTGTTCACTATGCATGGGTGAACAATATACTTGTTATAATCCCCCATTCTTCTTTAATCTCCCTGCTCCAGAGGCAGATAATCCTCTTGTTTAGTAAATAAGCCTAGTCAGAATCAGCCTGAAGTAAACAGTCAATAAACTTCCTGCTGCATTCCTGCAAGGAAAACCTAGCCCTAAAGCAAACTGACTTGTGACCTATAATTTATCTGAAGTGAAATATATATGTGTGATGTCATGATATACAGTTTACTGCAGGACAGAACCCCAATGACACTTCATACACATAAATAATCCACATTGTAAATATTCAATGGTACTGGCAATCATTATCACAGGATAGAAATAGATAATAAAAATTTGGCATTATAGGCACTAAAACCATGTCAACTGTCACATAGGTTACCAATCGTATTACCCCCATTGCAAGTTTGACCCCCAACCAATTCGCCCCAAATTACCAGCTCACCTGCCAGTACTACCAGTTTTACCCCATGTAACATGTATACCAGTTTCCCCCCAATATCTACCACTAGATCTCCCCCGTGTCTTGTGTTGACCCATTCTATACCTAAGTTTACATAATTATCAATGGCTCACAACATTATTCGCAGGCTCAGGTAAGGTACCTAATGTTTTGACTGATTTTATCTGCCGATTTTTAGGTAAACTTTTTATCTAAAACTACCAAAGTCCCGCAAAATTATTTGCAGGCTGGATGTCTAAAATAGTCTGGCGCCATTTTTTTTTTAAAGAAATGCATATAGTAATTGACTTCAACTATTATACTGTTTTCCATTTGCCATCATAATTGTGGTTCAACTTTCGCAATTCTTTTTTGTTTGTATGGAATGCATGTTCAAATAAATTTGATTTTAGGATTTAGGATGTACGAGGCACTGTTTGGCATGCTAAATGAGCTGAAGATCCTTGTCTGCAGATGGCACAGGTACTTCTGCCTTTGCCGCTGTTACTGAAAACTTGGAACTACTTTTCCATACGCTACATTTTGGGGGCAAATTGACCTGAGGACGGACTTGTAGGTACTTGGGGGCGAACTGGTAGGAACTTGGGGGAGAACTGGTAGAGACGTGGGGCAAACTGGTAGGTACTTGGGGAAAACTGGAAGGTACTTGGGGAAAACTGGTAGGTACTTGGGGAAAACTGGTAGGTACTTGGGGAAAACTGGAAGGGACTTGGGGGAGAACTGGTTGGAGGCGAACTGGCAATGGGGCGAAATGACCTGTTACCGTCAAGAAGAGGTGATGGAAGAAGTATACTTTGAGTTTCAATAAACAAGTGACGTACATTCATCAAATGAGAGTAAACGTTTCACACAGAATCGCAAAATTTACAATTTCAGTAATTTTACTAATTGACAATTTTAGTCCATTTCTTGAAGGCACTTAATAGCATTAGTGTACCTAAAAATATTTCTATTTATCATCTGGGAACATTAGTTATTTTCAATTTCTTATACAGGGAATGCATTGCATAGCAAAAACAAGTGCCTACAAGGCTACAGTACTCGGTAGTTGAGGTGTGTGCAGTAATGTACCATTAACATACAGCAGGCCCTGATCAAGCCAAGGATTAACTCAGTAATATTAGTTATTACTACTATAGTAAAGGTCGTTAGTATCGTAATCTAATAATAATAATATAATTATGATATAACTAAAGATCTTCCTAATTCTTCAACACAAAGGATATGCCTACTTGCTTGTGTCATGGCCTAACTTAACCTTAGTAAGGCTACCTACCTGTAATAAGACAGCAATCCATTTGCCAAAACAAACCATCTTCTTTGGTAACCTTTTAAGTAGTTCGTCCACTTGTATAGCCAACCCTTCATGCAGTCTGGTGGGCTTCCTTTCGAGTCAGAATGCATTTTGCTAGCTCAGGTTTGGAACTGATTCTCAACAGTTTGGCACAATCCGACCTTAGGCCCTTCTAAATCCTAACGTACAGTAGTGTAGTACTACTAGTACTAGTAGTGATTTTGCTTAGTAATTTATTTAGGTAGACTCGATCGAGCAGAGAGAAGAACACTGTCTGAAGTTAAAGCAGCACATGTATTGTTTACAAGCTGAAATAAACGCTGGACGACACTCCATCGAGGCTAAATTATAATTTATACTAGTAATTTATTGCCCACGCACAGCCCCGGTGCTGCCCTAACGAAATGTGTGATTATTCATCACTGTATTTATTTATTAATATTAATGCCTTTCAGTTTTATCGAGCTCGTATTTTTATGTTTTGTGTATTGCATATAATTATAAGGGTACAAATTTCATTTCATGCCGAATTGGAATAATCGTGTGGGACACTCCCGAACAACGTGTTTAATAAATGTTTCAAGTCGAATGTAAAAATTTCAGACCCGTACATCCACCCCACACCTGCGCACTCGTTTAAACACCGTAACTCCGTTATGCCAAAAGTAAGATTAATAAATATCCATTTACAATTATTTTATATTTATCATCCGATTCTCTTTCCGTTTTAAAAACAGTCCGTTACTCTTCTCCCCGTTTTAAAATAATGTTATTGTTAGCATTTGAGTTGAAATTCTATGTTATGTTTAAACCAAGGCGATTCAGTTATTGCGGAAGTGGTTGCCATGGCCTAGCTAGTATAACTTAATGAGTACTCGTAGTACTAGTACTACTAGTGTGGAAGTACTGAATCATACACATACATGCAGTAGTACTAGTAGTAGTACTGTACATGCGTGTGTAAGTGTAGGCTAGTGAACCTTCTCTGTACATTGCATGCCACTAGTGGCAGCTCCCTGCTTTAGTACGGTATGTGTGTACGGTATAACCATACATTAATATTATTACTAATATATACACACTGACTTTAGTCACGTACAGTGTAATTTCGTAAATACTAAGTTAGACCTAGTCAAAGTAGTAAAGTAATAGTTAATACAAATAATGTAATATTAGTATA
>JAODAG010316685.1:0-12031 GCA_027574785.1 Orphnurgus asper | reverse complement strand
TACGAAGTATTGTAATTACGGACAGCGTGTGTGATTATACAGTACGTGTGAACAGTGGCGAAACCGGACCACAGCTTCACAGTTGTTAGGGAATGACGTCACATACTTTCGTACGAGCCTAAAAAATATTCATCATTTGGTCAATTCGTGCAAAGACTGATATGTATCGTAGTTAAAGTTTGATGAAGAACGGGATATTTCATTTTTCTCTACACATTGCTACAGATTTCAATGAGTTTTAAGCAACCTGGACGTATCCTTTAACAATTACTGAAACGATTGTTTTCTCCGATGTGCTAACCTGAGGTGAAACAGTATGCTGCCCCCAAGCAAGATACCGTATCAAGGCTTCTGCTCCATCAGTTTGTATCATCTGGTGCCCCGAAGATCTGACAAAATCTTAGCGTAATTATAGCTCTCTTACAATTTTATTTTCTTTCAGCCTTGCGAACAAATGAATGTGAAACCAAAAAACCCCAAAAAGTACAATTGATGCCATTACATGAAGAAAAAGTGTAAATAAAACACCTAAAATAGTTGAACCTATTTCAGAAAATGCAGAAATGGGAAGGGGTCTTAACTCCAATACGCTAACACTTAATGCCGATATATCCTGGATATAACTTCTTTCTCGGGCATACAGCGGCTAGCAATTAATGCCGATATACCCTGGATATAACTTCTTTCTCGGGCTTACATTTTTCCTGCTAATGGTTACCCTGATGTCAAAGATTAATTTGAAGGCTTCTGCTCCATCAGTTTGTATCATCTGGTGCCCCGAAGATCTGACAAAATCTTAGCGTAATTATCGGAGTATTTCAGAAAATTTGAAAAGTTACTAATGTTGGTACTAAATGGTGATGGGGTTGCCGGGGCAACCTCCAACAGGTTCCATGCAGAAAGGGGAGGGGGTCTTAACTCCAATACGCTAACACTTAATGCCGATATATCCTGAATATAACTTTTCTCGGGCATACAGCAGCTAGCAATTAATGCCGATATACCCTGGATATAACTTACATTTACATTTTTCCTGCTAAGGAGTTTGTTCGTACAATCGTAGTTTGTCATTAAAAAACCGCCAAACACTGCAGTCAATGAAGCTGATATATAAAAGTTTACCAACCATCAAACAAGAACGTTTTTGCGAGCGCTAAATACAGAAATTGTCGGAATACTATCGTACGAACAAGAAGTAGTTTGTTTTCATTCCTTAAAATAAGTATTTTAAATCATACTTGAAGTATTGTTAAAATCTGTAAAGGAAATAAATGAAAAACAATTAGTAATTAAAAGTTACAGAACCCAAAGTTGACAAACAAAATGACAGATCGGGGGGGGGGGAAACAAGGGACCCCACAGAGATGTGCCAAAAAGTAAAACAAAGCACTTCATTGTGTTATAAATCCGCTCCTGTGACCTGGCAAATGGGATCTGTGGCGATGACAAAAAAGCCTGGGAATTTTCTTTTCCTAGGGGGGCCGATTTTAAGATAAAAATGTTCTCATACGCTGCGCGAGAACCTATGGTGGCGCTCCGCTTAGATACCGTAGTGTACAATTACAAAAGAAACTATGCAAAATGTTCAAACTGCTATGCAAAAAAATACTGCATAGTAGTTATTGCTAAACAATTTTTTTTTAGAAAATCGAACGCTGTCGACGAAAATTACGCAAAAGTGGGTCGACCATCAACCTCATGATTGATCATGATCGATAACAGGGATTTCCTTTGTGGTTCAAGTGGACTCACCACCATCTCCAAAGGAGGGCGCTAGGCGTACTCTGGTACTCCGCTGTCTTCTCCACTTCCTGCGAGCCCCTGGGTTGTCTCCCCTATCTTTATGGCCATCACCATCGTGATGGCCATTCATTGAGCCACCGTCCACCCCAGTGAAAGCTGGGTGTGGTTGAGCTGGATTCTGTTCTATGATGGGGGCCATACCACCAGATGAAGAAGCAGGTCCAGATGGCACTTGTTGGAGAACGGTCGGCTCTTTCGGATGAGCTGGGCGCTTCTCTAGATTTTCACGGAGATCTGAAAAGTACAAGTTACATGACTCGTCTCACTAATATCTGAAAACAATTCTTTAAAACAAGCTATTCAAATTTTTCAATGAAATATTACTTTTCTGATGTGATAGAAAGCCTCATAAAATTCTCCTGTTAACATTGTAAACCTTACAAAAAGCCCGATCAAATAATCATGGCTTAAGCTACATACATGAATAGTAGGATAGTGCACAGTGGAGCAATGTGTGGTAGTAATGGGTTATGCAACGGAGGCTGCATACATGAACAGGTAGGTGTAGGATAGTGAACAGTTGAGCGCTGTCTGGTGAAGGGTGAAGGATCTCCAGACAAGATATTATTAATATTTCACTGAATCTTTCCGCACATTAATAATTCAGTGACATTTACTGCAATCCAGAGGATGGTAGTCATTATGTGCATTCCTCTCACGACAATCATCGTATGTACCTCGTATGTCCTGGCAAGCCAATACGGTCCCAAAGTCTCCTTGGCCCAGATTGTCGTAGGGTGTAAACTGCTCCCCGAACTGATACTGCCCGTTGTCGTTGAGGGTCAAGTTCTATTTTCAGAGGGTGCAGAAAGGGAGACGGTGATCAGAGATGGTATTCCTCTTTTGGGGGGGGGGGAATCATCGGTGTGGCGTCAACTTGCATGCCCAACAATAGTACACAAAAGATATCAAATTTAACACAAAATTACAAAAACAAAAGACACCACAAAAGCAAGTAAAGACGCATCGACGTGAAGTCTTAATAATGGCATCTGGTGAACTTGATTGACCTTTGACTAACTTAAACACTTCATACTGAGTCAACAATAAAGGAAAACAAAGAAATGTAATGCATTTTGCTGTTCGTTACATATATTAATTGGTCTAAAACATCAACACAGAGAGAACTGTGTTGGGTGATTGGCAAATTGCTCTTTAATGGGTATATAATGTACTTCATGTAAGACCACCTCAAAAATAGGATACATAGCTAGGTGAGTATGTGTACAAGTCAGGGAATATGCTAGTATCTACATACACATGTACATACACTATATTTGGTGTGGTCTCACCTTGAAGTACATACCTTTTAACATTGGCAAGTGTAAGGTCGTGCATATCGGTCATGGGAATCCCAGGTTTAAGAATTATTATTTTCTTGATGGAAAGAATCTTAAGGACATTCAGGTTGAAAAAGATCTTGGGGTCATCGTCAATACTGATGTGCAGCCAACTAGGCAGTGTGCTGAAGCAGCTAGGAAGGGGAACTGGATTTTAGGAATGATTAGATGCAATTTCAAATTTCTTCTCATGGATTTTGTGGTTTGGCTCTATACAAGCACAGTTGGTTAGGCCTCATTTGGAGTATGCAGTGTGCTGAAGCAGCTAGGAAGGGGAACTGGATTTTAGGAATGATTAGATGCAATTTCAAATTACTTCTTATGGATTTTGTGGTTTGGCTCTATACAAGCAGTTGGTTAGGCCTCATTTGGAATATGTTATGCAGACATGGAATCTCTACTTTTCAAAGGATAGGCAGTTATTGGAAAAGAATCAGAGAAAGGCTACTATGGGCTTGTAAGTTCTAGCTAGGTGTATAACATTGTTCATGGATTTAGCTTTTAATACAATTTTTAATTGTTTCCAGTTGAGGAGTACTAGAGGCCACTAAGGTACAATGCCTTAATAGAATAGAAACAGAGAGGACTGTGGCCTTACTTGAGGGTCATTATATTTTACTGATCGATGTCATTAAGTGGTCAAGAACATATAGAAACAGAGATAACTGGTGGTGATTTAATGTTTAATGTCATTAAATGGTCAATAACATCAAAACAGAGAGAATTGTACTGTCCTTACAATCAGAATGTCCAATGAATGATAATACTTACTTTTCAGATTCTATTGAACGAAAAAGAATGGATAAAAGAGAAGCGGTGTATATTAAGAAATGCTGAAGAACAAACCTTATTGAATAAAACCCCTTCGCTGACATGTGACTGATCCACCGCTCCAACCTCTGAACAGCCTGAAACATTCAAAGAATTAATGAATGCAGAAAGGTCCCCATTGCAGGGCGAGTTGTTTGAGTGGATGACTCTCCCCTTCGGCAACCTTGGGGTAGGCTGCTCCCTGTCCACCATCGTGGTGTCCACCACGTCCTCCTCCTCTGGAGGGCTACCCAGCTGGTCCTCCGGTTGGAAGCTGGTCGCTTCATCATTATCTCTAATAAATGCCTTGACGGCCTCTTTCTTAGACTTGCCCTCATTCGGTGCCTGTGAGATTGAGGGTAAGTGATGTATTTGAAATGACAGACTATCACAGACATGATATGATATGCAGTTACGTTATGCAGTAGTGGTCAATATTAATTGTGGATTTTTATCGCCTAACCTATTTACAAAAATCTTTGGCAAAGATTGTTCACGTGCCAGGTCCCGGGCCTTTTTTTTCACAAAGAGGCCTGCATACCTTAAACATAGAGAAAAGGCTTCCCTGCCGTCCACAGTTTACCAAATCCGTGCGGCCCTGGTTCGCAATGTACCAAGGTACGTGGGACGCAAAAAGTTGCACATTGCATAATCACATCATACGTGACTGCATGTTTTGTGACGGATTAACAAATGACTGTGTAAGAGGCCGATGTCACTGGGTTTGATTGCCTAAGTCACCTGTTCTGCGTGATCTGTTGGTCTGTCTTCCTCGTCCCCATTCCCTTGTCCCCCAGACGGCCCTCTTGAAACAGCACCGGCGGATTGGGACATACGCGTAACTCCTCCACAGGCCTGCATGGAAAAACGAAAAAGTTGATATGGATTACAATTAGCGACAACTTATCTTTGGTTACCAAACCCGCAGATGCAAGTAATCCTCCTAATTATTTCTTATGGGATTAAAAGCAGGCAAACAGGAACAAATGACATTTATTTAAATGTCACAAAAATCAATTTTAATCAAAAACTGGAATTTTTCACAACTCAATTCCAAGTACCATATATTCATCAGTTGCAAAGATAAATGGATCAATTCTTCTTCTTGCTATTAACCAAATGGATCAACTATTCTTCTTGCTATTAACCAAATGGATCAACTATTTTTCTTGCTATTAACTAAGTGGATCAACTCTTCTTGTTATGAACTAAATGGATCAACTCTTCTTGCTATTAACTAAGTGGATCAACTCTTCTTGCTATGAACTAAATGGATCAACTCTTCTTTTGATCATAACTAAGTAGATCAACTCTTTCTTCTTCTTCCCATTAACTAAGTGGATCGATTCTTCTTGCTATGAACTAAATGGATCAACTCTTCTTCTTGATCTTAACTAAGCCTAAGTGTAACAAGTCTTCTTCTTCATCTTAACTAAGTGGATCAACTCTTCTAGCTCAGGAACTGTAAATAGCTTAAAAGTTATGTCACAACAGTCACAAAGAAAAGGAAGCTGCCTGTAGCCTGTAAGCATTCTTGACTTATCCAAGCTGTCGTACACACAGCGACCTCCTGCAGAATGGTCATTAAACAAGGGAAATTTATTACTGGGGTTAGGTTTTAATGATCCCAGTTTTTATGTTTCGGACCCCATTTTTAGTGTTACTTCTTCTTGCCATTAACTAAAAGGATAAACTTTTCTTCATTGCTATTAACTAAATGGATCAACTCTCATCTAAGATCAACTCTTCTTCTCGATCTTAGCCAGTGATCATTGTAGACCATATTAGAAAAGTGTATAAGGCTGCTCAGCCTAAGCTACGGCAGGATATGCACAGCCGAAAAACGGCCTAACCCCTCTTCTCCCCCCCGCCCCAAAAGATGAAAAATATATAGTACATAGCCAGAGGCATGAAGACAAGCAAGGTCATCCATCCAGAATGGGTCTTTTTTTCCCCAACAGGACTTACTCCAAAATAATCTGGAAGGCAAGACTTCCATGATGTAAAAACTACACCACTAAAGGGTCTTGAGCTCGTGTAGAATTGAATCAGCCGCAGGTTATACTGACACCACGAGGCAATACAGACTCAGCTAATTGTCAAAATTATACTGAAATTAGCTAGAAACTACACTGAAGGACTAAGCATAGGTAATAGATGGGTAAGTATACTGCTGGTATAGAACGAATAAAATTGGTAGTATCGATGGGTCATATAGGCGTCACAGGGCAGGTCAGAGGTCATAGGTGAAAGTTAGGTTGCTACACTGTAGGACTGAGCATAGGTAACAGATGGGACAGTACAGTGCTGGTAGAACGAATAAATTGGTAGTATAGCGATGGGTATTGGTGTCACAAGGCAGGTCAGAGGTCGTAGGTGAAAGTGAGATGCTACACTGTAGGACTGAGCATAGGTAAGATTTGTAAAATTTTGCGGGTTGGTTTGCGTTTTTGTATCTAATTGCATCTGCATCTAATTTTATTTAAAAGAAAAATAGAAATAGAGCAGACTTGCATTATTTGAAGTTACTTAAACGATTAGAGAGGTACTGATTACTTCATAGCAAGAGGTTGCTCATCAAAGCAAAAGACAGACGTTCCTATTTTCACTTTTATCAACTAAACTGAAACCGGCAGCAGCGACGAGGAGGAGGAGCACATAATTAATCGCTGTATTTTATTAAATTATTTCCGAATTAAAGCGTTGCTTTAACACCTCCAGTACGAAGACAACACTTCTTCCAAGGGCCGACTAAACTAAATAAATTACCTTGACATCCAAGTTGACGTCGCTTTCTCCATTTCCACCTGTCTCTTCTCCGTTTGGATATTTCCTTGTCTCGTATTGTCCATATGGGATATCTGCTGGATCGGTCAAGCTGGATGGCACTTCGTCCTGCAGCACCTGGTTCGATGCTAGTCTGTTGCAGATAAAGAGATGAACAGTTTCTGAATATTCAACGTATATATTGAAGTGAGTTAATAATACGTTTTTAGTTGACCGTACGTATCACAATAAACATACGTAGGCCTACAGTACTTTCTGTCCGATTCTCTGGTAAGTGACTCTGTAAGTGGCTTTGAGACAGATGAGACTACAAAATATATCACCAATAAAAATATATATCATTGTAAGCTTCATCATCAAATCATTATTGGTCTTGATGGACGAACACTTACCTGCTGATGTCATCCTGTGAAGTACGTTCTGATGTGGTAATTACGCTGGAAACCAACTGAGCCTGTGAAAAAGTTCAAATCTCAGTCAGAATGGAAGTAAAAATTGGTTCACGGACTTTAACAAACTACCTGAACATTTGATCCAATAAATTCTCTTCTATCATCCCTTGAAATGACTAAAAACTGAAACAAGGTTTTGATAAGGTCATCTTGCCAATAACTCAAACAGAGTGAATATTAAAATCATTCCTATGCTGTACAAGCTGACAGGGGCCTCATCAATATGCAAAATGACTTTAAACGGCCAATGTTAAATATCCATTCTCTGGTAAAAGTCACAGCTGATCCGAGGATGAATAACTACAGCCTGTTAAAGCAGCTTATTGAGTGTGACATTGAATGGTACAGAGTACCGAAACATGGTTTCGTTTCTAGTGGTGGAGTGGCATGGTTTAAAATGCCAAGTTATGAACATCTATCTTCTTTTTTAAATGCAGCAACACGCTGTTTGGTAATAAATGAATTTAATCACTACTTGTTCACCAGATTGTATCCTTCATTATAACTTACAGTAATTCAAACAAAGCAAGAGTCACGTTTCCTCGGTAACAATGTGTACAGTATTCTGAAAACACAAAGTGGACATGCAGTGCAGTACTTTTAATAATTGAAACAACATTGCCACTAAAGGTAGTTCTATGATTTTCATACAAAAGTATGGTAATCTAACAATTTACTGGCTCAATGATGTAGATGAGTTTTTAAGACTGAAATGGCTGATGAGAGGGGTATATGCTCACCTTTACCTCATCAGTTATACTCGGGTCGATGCTGACGACTGCCATGACTTCCGAATAGGATGATGGTTGAGGACTGTCAATGTAACAAAGGAGAAAGCACAATGTTTTCTTGCCAATAAAAGGTACCACTTGTCCCCAAATTGTGCTACAAAAATCCCAGAAGTTCACATTCTGCAATCAAAACTGGCCGCGGGGAGCCATTCTTCTTGGGTGCGAGAAAGAAGGACGATTAGAGTACAGTAGTGGACCTTCCAGGCCCCCATTGTCCTTACTGTCGCACCCTCGTTCAGAAGGTAATGGATGTTTTTGGTGAATTTCTGAGCCGGATTCCGGAGGGATAGGAATCGCCTTCCCTCCGCCCTATTGTGGAGGTGGAGAAGTGGACTCTATTAAGATACCCAAACGAGATCACTTCTGCCACCCAACAATCTTGACAAAACAACTCCCAAAATTTGATAAACCATGTTAACCTCCTCCCACTAATGGAACCACGGCCAAAGAGGGGGAACTGCCCATGACGAGAAGGCTGTTGGGAAGGTGACTGGTACGGCTGCAGGGGGTACAGAACAGATAGATCCCGGGCCAGCCCTGCCCTATAGGGTTCTAGATCGAACCACCCCACACCCGTAGGAACCCGCCTTTCAAGGCCGAGGTTTCCTTGCCTTCTTCCTCTCCTCCCACTGGTGACAGAAGGGAGGGTCCGGTTTCAGGGTAGGCTTAATTAAAGGAAACGCGAGTCAAATTCCTGGTGCCTTTTGACCTCTTCGGACGGTATACCGAGGAACAGGTTCGCAAAGAGGTCAGGCATGAAGACCGAGTAGCTGTTCCAGGCTTCCTGGGATGGCCAGTCAACGAACAAGATGGACCCAACATCCTCCCTTGAAAAGGGATAGGATCTCTGGTCCTAGAAGTTTATGGTACCGGTATGGGTAACATACCGTAAATTCTATAACCAGAGAACGGACTATGACTAATTAGGTATGATTGCAATTAACAAAATTAGGCCTAGACTATCAGCAAGTAGTAGTAGTACTAGTTTAGTATTACAGTAGTAACATAGGCTAAAGTTCTGTCGTTTTGCCCCATTGCAAAAGATCGCCCCTGCCATTTTTCCCCATTCGCCCCCCTCGTACCTACCAGTTCGCCCCCAAAATTGTCTTATGTGAAAGTTGTATGTAAAAACTTCGGCGGATGCGGCAAAGCTGGGCAGAAGTTACCGGTATTCGTCTGCAGATGAGGGATCAAGCTTTAGCTAAAGCAATTAACGTGAGAATAACAGGCTACAGCCACACAATTAGTTCCAGTATAAAAGCAGCGTTGCATGTCAATGGACCATTTATATAGGCCCAAATCAAATTGATTTGAACATGCATGCAATTCGTACAAAAAAAAAAGTTCAGTTACTAAATCATGTACTTCTTTAAAAGAATTACTACATTAAAAAACAAAAATGGTGCCGGACAGAATATTTGTACATCCAGCTAGCCTGCGGATTAATGTTGCAAGCCATCGCGGCAGATTTAGACATAAATTTTACATAAAAATTGGCAGATAAAATCAGTCAAAAACATTGAATTTAAGTTTTATGTAAGATGGATAGACACGGCAGGAGATCTAGATAGGTACATATACTTGGGGAAGAGAACTGGTGACTAGCAATTGGGGGTGAACTGGTAATTTGAAAACTGGTACGGGGAAACGACCAGTAAACATGTAGGCTAAGTACTAGCAAACGAAACTGTAAATATCGTTCTCAGGATAGTAGTGCAAACCATGCATAATAGTTAGTACCAGGCTACTAGTACTACTACTAGCCAGAGTAGTACTAACTATACTGCTACTGGCAGTCTTTACACAAAATTATTAATGTAAAACTAGTCAGTTCTGTAATTAATAGTGCTAACAACAATGCAGGTGCCTGGCATATTTTGACTTTGAAAATCGCCAAATGACAAGTCTACTAAAAATCATTAATACTATAATAATAATATGTAATGTGAGCCTGCGAATAAAATTTTATATAAAATCGGTAGTCACAATTAGGGAAACTGGTATCCTTGGGGGGGGGGGGGGACAAAAGGTATTTGGGGTGCTTGGCAATGGTTGCGACGAAACAACGGGTAATCGGCCTAGGAGGCTAGGCTTGTTATTTTAATGTTAATTTGTAACATTACAACGTTACACCTACACTTACCGACAGTTACAAGTACTCACTAAGTAGGTTACTACTAGTAGTAGTAGTAGTACTAGTTGAGTAGTACTAGTACAGGGCAAAAAACCACTTGTTGAACAAAGTTATAAGTTTTAATTTGTTACAATGTTTCGATCTTGGAATAACTTAATCCCTACACGTGCCATAAACTTAGATCAATGAAAGAGAATAACTTGACATTTTGTTTTAGTATAATAGCTGTGCTGCACGCACGGTAAGGTTAGGCCTAGTACGACAAGTGTATCGGTGTGTGCGGCTAGGCTAATTGCTGAGAGGATTAATTTACAATAAAACTGGATTTATGGATTAATTAATGGATACACTTACTCTCTATACAATCGCTCTAATCCTCAGTAATACTAAGTTGACTAGTATAATTGCTGACTTGGTGCTATTCCAACAGGGCACTTAATGTAATTTAAGTTGTAATTATGCTCGTAAATGGAGGTACCACTAATTAACGGCTTAGTGAAGTAAAATAGTAATGTCACGGTGTACGAGACCCCACCCAGTCACTGTTGGTGGTATCAGGTGTCACGCTTAGTTATTGCTTCACTTATTGTAGTAAACGTAACAATACAAGGTTTACGTCTTGCATGAACAAAGCCCGCCGCGGGAACTTAACAATGAAAGAAATAATCTTATCTTATAACCAAGATATTTCCTTTACAAAAATATATATACTATTTTGGAACAAAATTATTTTTCAGTACGATACATATTTTCGTGTCATAATATATATAAGTTCCGTGAAGCCTGCAAAATCTTGGTTTTGAAAGATACTATTCCAGCCATTTAGGTGGACGGAATGGCCGGACCCCTAAAAACAGCGACCCCAATTTTAAAAATATCATACCTTGTAATGTTTGGTAGTAGGAACATGTAGATCTTACCTATAATTATATGTAATTATTGTAATAATGGCTGGCGGCTTCGATGCTGTCGAATTAATCGAGAATGTACAACAAGTTACGATCTGATTTTAAAACACATGCGTTGCGAAGACCTCTGCTCTCCGAGGGTGCAAGAAACCTATAACAACATACTCATGTTACAATAAGCCCCCCTCCCGCCCCCAAACATCTTTCTAAATTGGTCCTGAGGGATTTAGAAATTAAAATTCCAACCCTGTTGCGCTCCGTTACCATGAAATTGAGCTCAGAAATTTGTTTAAATCATTCCCAAGATCAAGATTTCCTGACCCTCTTTACACTTTACAGATTTGTTTCCATGCCTGTTGTGGAGTGCCTGGGAACTAGGGACCTGGGAACTAGGGACAAAGGTTACCCATTCATTTATTTTTAGCCACAGCAAGCTTGTTATCATTTTACTTTAAATTAAACAACTACGCGGAAAACAGCCAAAGTAATTTGTTTTTCATGACCTTGTTGGGAAGTTTGTCACAGTAAAGAAAATATGAAAACTACAGACCAAAGAAAAGAAGCTTTTTATGGTCAAAGGAACGGTAAATCGTCTGATTCCCATCCTAGTGTTAACCTAATCCCAACGTATGTATTGCAGCACGAGGACCGGATAGAAAGACGGCGGCTGATTGGTGCCTTTCTGAAAAACAAAAAAAAACATTAAACCAATTCAGAGGAACAATCACCTGAAAAATTCTCTGTTTTGACAATTCTAGTTAATTCCAATAATGTAGTCCTTTCTTTAGTACAGTGTGATGTTTTTGCCAAATTTGTAATCAGTTATTAAATCAGTTGATTTTTAGATGCCGGTTTGGATGGATGCTTCAATTTCAATTCTACCGCACAGTCCACTTTTGGTTATATTTGCAAAGTGAGGGCGCTCTGCATAAGTGAGGGCGTACTCAGAATTGGGATTGTGAATAGCTACTATAATTATTATTATTATTATTATGATTATATATAT